>JAOTOM010003715.1:0-180021 GCA_034440615.1 Ashinkailepas kermadecensis
GATATCGAGCTTAAATAGTGTAGCTTAATGTTTGAATGAAAGTAACACTTCCGAAAAAACGTCGATGCACATTCGACCCGACAGCACACGAACTCCAGTTCCAAAATGGATGGTGCAGGAGGTGAATAATTATACGAAAAATTTCCAAAAATTCAAACATGAAAACATAGGGGACAACCGAGAGAATCGGGCCACAGAATGTCACACTTTGTCCACCCTCTCTATGAAGGGCTATTTATGTTGTCACAATGAATATTTGCACCTTACCGTGTTATTTAATAGACTGCTCGTCGAATGGTGAAGATTGCGCACCCAAGCCATGTTTGTGCAACGTCTTTTGACCGCTAAAATATATTAAACATGGAAAATGTGTGACGGACGCGGCAGGAATGGAACAAACTGCACGGAGAAGTAGGACGACTAAGGCTGAGTTCATGCAGCAATTGAATGAACGGCAGATTTGGAATCGGTGATGCTGTACTGCAATGGGAATAATTTCGCTAAAAATATTATGGCGGATATAATATTAATACATTGCAAATATAATAATATTATATAATATTATAATATTATAATATTTTAGTATTATAATATTACAATATTGTAAAATTATAATATTATAATAACATTTAATATATTATACTAGTAATATTATAATACCATTTAATATATTATACTAGTAATATTATAATATTAAATAATGTACCCTCGTGACACTTAAGCCCTTCACTATGCAGAGCGGCAAAGCTCTGGTTGTGATAAAGAGCAACGCATCCAATGACATGTTTACATGCGATTGTGTGCGTGTCGAATCAATGCACACTTCACAGGCAAGTCCTCGTCACCAATCCCAGCATAATGCCTAGGAGCCGATTGTCCACAATTGATGCACTGTAGCCAGCCTTCATCTCTTAGCCCGCACGACTCACTACAGTAGACACCGCGAATCGTCACATTCTGCAGTGGAAATGCCACTTCGCAGATTTGCGAAACGCAGGCCCTTCCTCGTCTTGTCCCACTTGTTCTTTCCCATTTGTTCTTGTCGGACTACTTATGCTTTTCTTATAATTATCTGTGTGTGCGTTTCATGTCTAGTGTAGACGTTGTCAGCATTATTTCCCTTGACTCGCTCGAGTCTGTCATCTCAAGGTGATACCTTTATGAACTGTCTTACAACCGCTGGAAAGACCAGCCGTCTCCACCACCTCCAGACCAGCACCTCCGCAGCACCTCCACCCGGCACCTCCTGTTCGGTTCCGAGGACCCCGCCACCGCCTGCTCTACCCTGGAGGAACTCGTCACCATCAGGCTGGCCCCGGAGGAGCCAGCGACCACCAGGCTTCAGAGGGGCCTGTCACCATCAGGCTGGTCCCGGAAGACCCAGCCACCACCAGGCTTCAGAGGGACTCGTCACCATCAGGCTGGTCCCGGAGGAGCCAGCCACCACCAGGCTTCAGAGAGGCCCGTCACCATCAGGCTGGTCCCGGAAGACCCAGCCACCACCAGGCTTCAGAGGGACTCGTCACCATCAGGCTGGTCCCGGAGGGGCCAGCCACCACCAGGCTTCAGAGGGACTCGTCACCATCAGGCTGGTCCCGGAGGAGCCAGCCACCACCAGGCTTCAGAGGGGCCCGTCACCATCAGGCGGGTCTTGGAGGGGCGGCCGCCACCGGACTGGTCTCAGAGGAACCGGCCGTCATCGGACTGGTCCCGGAGGAGCCAGCCACCACCAGGCTTCAGAGGGGCCCGTCACCATCAGGCGGGTCTTGGAGGGGCGGCCGCCACCGGACTGGTCGCAGAGGAACCGGCCGTCATCGGACTGGTCTCGGAGGAGTCCGCCTCCACCGGACTGGTCTCGGAAGAGCCCATCTCCACCGGACTGGTCTCGAAGGGGCCCGCCTCCACCAGATTGGCCTCGGAGGGACCCGCCTCCACCGAACTGGTTCCGGTGTAGGGGGCTGGAGCGATGCATGATGTCGAGGAGAATTTCCTCCGATGGTGCTTGACTGTCCGTGACGGATGAGGGCAGGGCGTTGTCTTCTCTGTCCGTGACGGATGAGGGCAGGGCGTCGTCTTCTCTGTCGTGACGGATGAGGGCAGGACGTCGTCTTCTCTGTCCGTGACGATGAGGGCAGGACGTCGTCTTCTCTGTCCATGACGGATGAGGGCAGGGCGTCGTCTTCTTTGTCCGTGACGGATGAGGGCAGGGCGTCGTCTTATCTGTCCATGACGGATGAGGGCAGGACGTCGTCTTCTCTGTCCGTGACGGATGAGGGCAGGACGTCGTCTTCTCTGTCCGTGACGGATGAGGGCAGGGCGTCGTCTTCTCTGTCCATGACGGATGAGGGCAGGACGTCGTCTTCTCTGTCCATGACGGATGAGGGCAGGACGTCGTCTTCTCTGTCCGTGACGATTAGGGCAGGACGTCGTCTTCTCTGTCCATGACGGATGAGGGCAGGACGTCGTCTTCTCTGTCCGTGACGGATGAGGGCAGGGCGTCGTCTTCTCTGTCCGTGACGGCTGAGGGCAGGGGCGTCGTCTTCTCTGTCCATGGCGGATGAGGGCAGAACGTCGTCTTCTCTGTCCGTGACGGATGAGGGCAGGACGTCGTCTTCTCTGTCCGTGATGGATGAGGGCGGGGTGTCGTCTTCTCTGTCCATGACGGATGAGGGCAGGACGTCGTCTTCTCTGTCCATGACGGATGAGGGCAGGACGTCGTCTTCTCTGTCCGTGACGGATGAGGGCAGGGCGTCGTCTTCTCTGTCCGTGACGGCTGAGGGCAGGGCGTCGTCTTCTCTGTCCATGGCGGATAAGGGCAGGACGTCGTCTTCTCTGTCCGTGACGGATGAGGGCAGGACGTCGTCTTCTCTGTCCGTGACGGATGAGGGTAGGACGTCGTCTTCTCTGTCCGTGATGGATGAGGGCAGGGCGTCGTCTTCTCTGTCCATGGCGGATGAGGGCAGGACGTCGTCTTCTCTGTCCGTGACGGATGTGGGTAGGACGTCGTCTTCTCTGTCCGTCACGATTAGGGCAGGACGTCGTCTTCTCTGTCCATGACGGATGAGGGCAGGACGTCGTCTTCTCTGTCCGTGACGGATGAGGGCAGGGCGTCGTCTTCTCTGTCCGTGACGGCTGAGGGCAGGGGCGTCGTCTTCTCTGTCCATGGCGGATGAGGGCAGAACGTCGTCTTCTCTGTCCGTGACGGATGAGGGCAGGACGTCGTCTTCTCTGTCCGTGACGGATGAGGGCAGGACGTCGTCTTCTCTGTCCGTGACGGATGAGGGCAGGGCGTCGTCTTCTCTGTCCATGGCGGATGAGGGCAGGACGTCGTCTTCTCTGTCCGTGACGGATGAGGGCAGGACGTCGTCTTCTCTGTCCGTGACGGATGAGGGCGGGGTGTCGTCTTCTCTGTCCATGACGGATGAGGGCAGGACGTCGCCTTCTCTGCGTCTTTAGCTGCGTCTTACTGCCGCCAGGTGGACGATTCCGACCAACCTCAGCTGCGTCTCATTGCCGCCAGGTGGACGATTCCGACCAACCTCAGCTGCGTCTCATTGCCGCCAGGTGGATGGTTCCGGCCAGCTTCAGCTGCGTCTCATCAGCTTCACCAACGCCGAGTCCCGGACGGCTGGAGGACGCTGCTGCCAGCCGACGGCGCGCGCAGACGGCGCCACCTGCCGCGGCCAGTGCCGGACCTTCTTCCGCGTGTGCGCCACCAGCGGCGGCGGAAGCCAGCTGCGACGCATCCGATCTCCGTCGTCGCCGCCGCCGGGCGTGCGCCCCTCGCGTCTGCCGTCGCAGCGGCGCCACCAGACCGGGTGGCGCCTGACGCACGATGCAGCTGCCGGCGGCCCGACTGGCCCGCGGAACAGCAGCGCCTGGCGTCGCACGGACGGCCCCCAGGCGGAGCGCGGCTGGGGGTCCGAGGAGACGGCGGTGACCGGCCGAGAGGAAGACGTTGCTGAAGGTGGCGACGGTGAGCAGGAGCGCGGCTGGGGGTCCAAGGAAACAGGAGCGACCGGCCGATTGGAAGACGTCACTGAAGGCAGTCACCTGCGGCAAAGGGGAACCGATATTCAGGTAGTACATCAGCTTATTTCCACTTCAGCAAACTCACCGTCACCAGAGGGGAATGTATCCACATCTGAGGCGAGCGTCAGTACACCAGAGACGGATGCTACCGCGTCTGATGGAACCATCAACACAATGCACGTGAATGGTAGCAGGCCAGAAGAAGACATACCACCATCGCAACAACGACCTAACTCAGAAGAAATCGGTCTCGTTTTCGTTGAGGATGGAGACTTTATTCGGTTGCATTTTGTGCCAGCAGCATTGCGCCCAAGAAACTTCTACCGCAAGCCTCACCAAGCAAATGGTAGCACCAACAGGTCGCGACGAAGGATCCGTCGCGAGCTTCAGAGTAGTGGTACAAGCAGTAGCTATTCCGAGTCTACCGCCCACATCTCTGCACTGAAGAGCCGTGAGAATGCAGAGCTGCACGCAGAACCGTTACCTGAGAGTGAGCCCCTGCAGGAATCCCTGGACTTGAGTGCCATCACAGCTCAGGGCGCAGATCACGGGCATGATACCACACAGTCCGGAGATACCGACCTGCTGGTTAACTCCCACCCCGATGAGCAGAGTGGTGGTGCCGCTTTGTCAAAAGAAGGATCTTCCGGCGCACGAGACGCTCCAATTCGGCAGCACAAAAGGCGATGGAGACCGTTTGGACGGCGGCACTATCGGCGTCGTTCACCAGTTCCGTGCTCATTCGGTCTGCTTGTGACCGGCGTGGTGGCCGACAGCAGTCTGGAGGAGCGCGAGGATCACGTGCTGGACATGACCTTCCCATTCGATGACGACTGGCCGGTGAGGAGAGAGAGAGAGAGAGAGAGAGAGAGAGAGGGTCGGGATGGAGAAGGAGGGGGATAGGGATAGGGATAGGGAGAGGGAGAGGGAGAGGGATAGGGAAAGTGAGAGTGAGAGGAGAGAGAGAGGGAGAGGGAGAGGGAGAGGGAGAGGGAGAGGGAGAGGGAGAGGGAGAGGGAAAGGGAGAGGGAGAGGGACAGGGAGATGGACAGGGACAGGGAGATGGAGAGGGAGGGGGAGAGGGAGAGAGAAAGGAAGAGGGACAGGGAAAGGAAGAGGGAGAGGGAGAAGGAGAGGGAGAGGGAGAGGGAGAGGGAGAGGGAGAGGGAAAGGGAGAGGGAGAGGGACAGGGAGATGGGCAGGGACAGGGAGATGGAGAGGGAAAGGGAGAGGGAGAGAGAAAGGAAGAGGGACAGGGAAAGGAAGAGGGAGAGGGAGAAGGAGAGGGAGAGGGAGAGGGAGATGGAGTGGAAGAGAGATGCATGCAGATGACAAATGGCTTTCATAAACCTAACCTCAGTCACAAAATCCCTATCGATATTTTAATAATAGGAGTTGACGCCCCATATTTTACCGACATTTTTTGTGATTGGCTTTCCATTCATTTTAAAAAGATAGCGAGCTACAATTGCAGAAAAATAAGAAAGGTGAATTAATCCCGCCTTTGCGGGGTTATTTTCCACAACACTTTGTGGGGGGGGAGGGGGAAGACGCATCGCTCGACGTTTCGAACAGTACGGGACTGATTTTCTTCGGACAAATTTCGTTCGATTCCCTGTGACGTCATCTACATCAATTTAAACAAATGAAACATTTTGAACCGGAAGACGATAGTTAGAAGGACGGGAAAGGGTACCTTCACATATCCCTGTAGCCACAAGTATGCCATTTTCTTGGGTTTTTCGTTGCTCGACTAGCAGTTCATAAGCCGTATTCACAGATAAATATCAACCAAAATCCGTTTTCAATAACTCACATTGCCTGGTGATCATCCTAATCACGATTGGCTCAATCAAAATTGGCTTGCGCGAACGTGCTGAAGTTTTTGGTAGCAGATGACGCATTGTTTGTGAATCTCTTGATATGCGATTTCTATTGGCTTGTGCTATTGGCACCATGGTAATGTTTTAGCCATGGTGGGTTTTTTAATGAACGCGCGAAGCCGAAATACTCGATGAAGCATTTCGGCTTCGAGCGTGGATACGGAGATAAGTTCGTGTTTTTCATCCAGCATATTACACAAATGGCTGAGTGAAATATAATGAAACTCTGCACAGGTCTGTGGACATTCCTTGCAGAGCTTATCGTGCAACATTTCTTGCCAGGACATGGCAGGATAAGTCACTGACCTAAGACGATTATTCGTGGAAGTGTCGTGGAAATGTGCAAGGTGCATCGACACATAGTATGCTCATTTGGACCTGAGCTCAGATGTACATTTCGCACCACTTCTGCCAGATGACTTGTCTAAGAGTGTCGTAATGCATGCATTGCATAGGCAATGGCTGGTCATAATACACCTCACATAAGTCCATAATATCTTGTTGTGCACAATGTAAATTCGTCAACGTATATACCATCCTTGTTCGTTTGGTGGAGTCTTCCCTGTTCCCTCAGGGTGTGTTTACGGTGATCATCGAGGCGTGGCATGACGTCAACGGTGACCTGTTCGCCCACAACCCCACCATGCAGGAGGTCAATTCTGGTGAGTCTCACATAGTCTGGAACTCCACTATGCAGGTCAACTCTGGGAAACCTTACAGACGGGTATCGAATATACATGCAGTCAGACAGGTGGTGTATTCGATGTAACGAATTTAATGATCGCCCTGCAGTGGTATTCCTTTGTTTTTCAATCAATAACAACAACAGTAAGCAATATGTTGTGGTGAAATGCTTCTAGCACCCCGTCAGGTAACAAAGCTTGAGAAGGTAACCACACTTCCATTTCGAAGCCTAAGGGTGTTGAAACATATATTAGTCACAAATATATTGAAATTTTCGTCTGATGGTAATGCGGCAGTTTCCGTAGTTCTTAGTAATGTATCGCACAAATATAAAGATGCAGGGAGGACCGAATACATGCAGGGACTGAATACATGCAGCATTTTGACATTTGCCTTTGTCCCGGATAGGTTGTAAACGTACGCCATTTAAGTACGTATTTTCTTGAGCAATATTTTCATTCTCACTAAGCCTGCCAACCAGATGAGGTTTGTGTACGACCAGTGGCACTATCTTGGGTACCCCACCGGCGGATCTAGACCACCCGTTTAGGAGGTAGGAGGAGGGGGCAACTTTCGGCGCCGGCCCAACTCTCAGTGGTGTATCTAGGATTTGCTTCAGGAGGGAGTGAAAATGGATTTGGAAGTGCCCAACCAGACCATATGTTTAAAAGTCACCGAATTCCAATCCTTATTTTTCCAAAGGTGCTCGTTAAAGAAAAAAATTATAAGAAAATTATCTGTGGACGGGCGCAACCTACCTCCATCGTTTTTAAGTCACCGGATTTCAACACAATCTCCTGTTCAAAAGGCTTTTTCCTGGTATCCCTTGGTAAATTATATTGCACGGCTAAAATTGCATCGGTACAAATCACCTAAAATGCATTATTTTATATTTGTGCGTATTTCAGTCACTAACGCACGGTCGTCACCACGTCAACGTTCGTGCACTTGTACACTCGCCTTGCGCATTCGTCGCATTCGCCACACTTCGGGCGTTTCTCTGGTTTCTGTGGTTTCTGCGAGGCCCCTTACGTTTCGATATTTGCTTTCATATGATGGTTCTGTGGCTTACTTGATGTCATGAATTGCTTCGTGTCGGGGTTCGATCGGAAATTTCGATTAATTATAGTCGAGATTATTTCTCTTCTTCACATATTTTCTGGTGGAAAATGAATCCGGATACTTCTCTGAACTTCGATGTTCCTGATCTTTTTGTTTAAATATACGCTTTTTGTTTAAATAGTGGCATTATTGTGGACCATTAGTGGTACTATCGTGGACCATGAGCTATCGTGAACCATTAGTGGCATTATAGCAAGTGTCATTCAGTGGTGCATATGAAACACATGCGGGGCTATTATCATTACCATGAGTAGGCGGGTTAATATTGCAGGTATTGCGGTGATAACATCGACTTGGTTCAGAAGCCAAATGAAAATGTAAATTTGGAGAAATTTGGTGTGTCAGGAATGTAACACCAAACTTCTCCAACTTTGCATTTCCTCTCCCGGTATTCAAAACCAACCTTTTTTCACTGACAACACCGACCTCACAATCAGCAACACCAGCTATGCTGACCACTGTTCACCAATGAGCGTGACAGTGGCTTTAGATCCGCTGCCGTGGTGCCACTGCAGTGAAGCCGCCGCCGTGTCACAACACCGACCTCACAATCAGCAACACCAGCTATGCTGACCACTGTTCACCAATGAGCGTGACAGTGGCTTTAGTTCCGCTGCCGTGGTGCCGCTGCAGTGAAGCCGCCGCCGTGTCACATCCCCGGGGCTAGCACTGAACCAGCACTGACCACTGTTCACCAATGAGCGTGACAGTGGCTTTAGTTCCGCTGCCGTGGTGCCACTGCAGTGAAGCCGCCGCCGTGTCACATCCCCGAGGCTAGCACTGAACTAGCACTGACCACTGTTCACCAATGAGCGTGACAGTGGCTTTAGTTCCGCTGCCGTGGTGCCGCTGCAGTGAAGCCGCCGCCGTGTCACATCCCCGGGGCTAGCACTGAACCAGCAGAGTCGGGTCGTCGCATAGCTGCCTCCGATCCTGCTTCTGGCGCACCGCGCTCCACTGTGATTATGAGCACGTCACAGCTGACTGTATCATTGATGAAGCCACGTGACGTCAGTGATTTTCACGGCATGTGACGTCACACCGTGCCGCGTTCTGATTATCACATCATGTGTGCCACGTCACGTCTTGGCTCGGCCGCTCTATCATGTTGCGCCACGTCGCACCGGTCTCGTCACCTGACATCACCTGTGCCATCACCTGTGCCACGCCACTTCACGTCACACAACTCGCACCCTACACGGCTTTGGCGTCCGCTTCGTCACTGACGCCGGCCACGTATTGTTGGTGTTATGACATCTGCAACATCTGCCACTGAATCTGCCACGCCATGTGTGGCGCGGCAGGCGAGACAGCGCGCATCGGCACATCTGTGACACATCTGTGACATCTGCCACGTCATGTGTGGCGCGGCATGTGAGACAAAGTGCATCAGCACATCTGTGACGCATCTGTGACATCTGCACGTCATGTGTGGCGCGGCAGGTGAGACGGCGCGCATCATCAGCCGGATGGTGGTGCGCCAGCACATGGCGCCTGGAGACTGGTCACGTCAGCGGATCCGTCAGGGTCACGTCACACTCGAGTACGGCGTGCGCGTCGTCTGCGACCCGGTCACGACAGGAGCAAACTGCAGCCAGGTAAGCACCCGACCCGGTCACGACAGGAGCCAACCGCATCCAGGTAAGCACCCGACCCGGTCACGACAGGAGCCAACTGCAACCAGGTAAGCACCCGACCCGGTCACGACAGGAGCCAACCGCATCCAGGTAAGCACCCGACCCGGTCACGACAGGAGCCAACTGCAACCAGGTAAGCACCCGACCCGGTCACGACAGGAGCCAACCGCATCCAGGTAAGCACCCGACCCGGTCACGACAGGAGCCAACTGCAACCAGGTAAGCACCCGACCCGGTCACGACAGGAGCCAACTGCAACCAGGTAAGCACCCGACTCGGCAGCCAGGTAAGCACCCGACCCGATCACGACAGGAGCAAACTGCAGCCAGGTAAGCACCCGACCCGGTCACGACAGGAGCCAACTGCAGCCAGGTAAGCACCCGACTCGGCAGCCAGGTAAGCACCCGACCCGGTCACGACAGGAGCCAACCGCATCCAGGTAAGCACCCGACCCGGTCACGACAGGAGCCAACTGCAACCAGGTAAGCACCCGACTCGGCAGCCAGGTAAGCACCCGACCCGATCACGACAGGAGCAAACTGCAGCCAGGTAAGCACCCGACCCGGTCACGACAGGAGCCAACTGCAGCCAGGTAAGCACCCGACTCGGCAGCCAGGTAAGCACCCGACCCGGTCACGACAGGAGCCAACTGCAACCAGGTAAGCACCCGACCCGGTCACGACAGGAGCCAACTGCAACCAGGTAAGCACCCGACCCGGTCACGGCAGGAGCCAACTGCAGCCAGGTAAGCACCCGACCCGGTCACGACAGGAGCCAACTGCAACCAGGTAAGCACCCGACCCGGTCACGACAGGAGCCAACTGCAACCAGGTAAGCACCCGACCCGGTCACGACAGGAGCCAACTGCAACCAGGTAAGCACCCGACCCGGTCACGACAGGAGCCAACTGCAGCCAGATAAGCACCCGACGCGGCAGCCAGGTAAGCACCCGACCCGGTCATGGCAAGAGCGAACTGCAGCCAGGCAAATTTTCGAAGGCGTTCTTTCCTGGAAACAGTAGGCTTAAAAAAGCTGTCCCACCTGTTTAATTTGGATCCAACATACTCGACAGCAGTGTCCCTTTATATCCCTGAGGGGGGGGGGGATGCCCCTCCAATTGTGCCGAATTGTGCTCCTCCAATACTAAAGTTCCAAAGCTCAGTCGAAACATTCATAGCACATCCTCACCCTTACTTAGCACGTATTCGTTTCTCGATCGACGCTTGCCAGATCGTTCAATATTCTGATTCATCCTGGATTTTCTGCGACGAACGCAATGTGCTTACCCAATCGTGTTCATAAAACGACGCCCCAGCAGGCCGGGCATTATAGAGTAACACCATGGGGACCGTAGCTGTGCCCGTGGTGTTCATAAAGCCACGTCCCTGCCGGCCGAGCAGAAAAGAGCAACACCACGGGACCAAGGCTGTACCCGCGACACAACCAGGACCGACAATCCCCATAAGCCCCAATAACTGACCGCAGTTAGCCCATGTACGGCTACTAGCGATCGGTCGGGCACAGACAAAGAGACCGTGCCAGAGCTACTGACACCTCCACTCCGCAGTCAGCCCATGAATGGCACATCTCACGTGGGGAGTCACTTATCTTCCTTCAGCACTGCCACTTTCTCCGTCACTTTGGCGCGATCCCATTGTGTTGCATCGCATTGTCACCGTTATCCGACCAAATCTGCGGCGTTGCTATTCTGTGGCTTCTGTCGTGCAAGAAGCCATACAGTACAATTGGATAATGGAATACAAAGCATGAAGTTCGCGTGAGAAATGGGTAGACAGTGTGACCACATAATAGATGATGCACAAGAGCACAGACGACTTAAAAGATGAAAAATCAGAAAGGAGTAATACACATGCACACCTAAATGCACACCATGACTAGATGGGGTTCCTCCGACATAGCTCCTATGTAAAAAGTCGTTTCAGTGCCCATGTTTGGACACCTCTTCGCTGGCGGCACTTTTCATCTCAGAATCACCCACTGCCATTGCAGCGTTTACAGCTGACACCAGCCGAGCATGACCTGGCGCGTGACGTGACGTGACGTGACGTCGGTGAGTGTCGCAGGCTCCGTGAGTTGCTGCAGTGTCGTGATTGACAGATCAGCGTCGCACCGCGCACAGCACGGTCGCTCACTGCCGAGACGTGCGACGTGTCTCGAGGGAAACCGTCGCCGGACAGGAAGTCCTGGTTAGAGAGGGAGCCATGGCAACACGGAACCCTGGTGACACAGGGCACACTGGTAACACAGGAAACCCTGGTGACACAAGAGACCGTGGTGACACAGGGAACCCTGGTGAGGCAGGAGACCGTGGTGAAACAGGGAACCGTGGTGACACAGGGAACCCTGGTGATACAGGAAGCCCTGGCGAGACCCTGGTGAAGCAGGGAACCCTGGTGAAGCAGTGGAATCCTGGTGAAGCAGGGAACCCTGGTGACACAGGAAACCGTGGTTACACATGGAACCCTGGTGACACAGGGAACCCTGGTGAGGCAGGAGACCGTGGTGAAACAGAGAACCGTGGTGACACGGGAAGCCCTGGTGAGACAGCCACTGGCTCCTGCACCGCCTCGACCCATTCTTCACATTCCCGTTTGTTCCTCACTCCCGTCCTTCGTCCGTTCCCCGCTCTTGTCTGCTGTTCGCTTCCCGTCCCATTCCGGGTGTCGTTCACCGTTCCGTTCCTGATTCCGTTCACCGTTCCGTTCTTGGTCCCGTTCACCGTCCCGTTCCTCGTTCCGTTGCTCGTCTCATTCCCGTCTCGTTCCCTGTCCCGTTTCATTTCCAGTTTCCTGTCCCATTCCTGTTGCATAGTAGCCAAGAGTGACTTTCCCCAGTTTGCACAGAATAACTTTCCTTCCCATACCACTTTGAGCGGCAAGGGTGTCACTTTTTTAATCTGGCTGGGGGAGTGGAATGGCAAGTGACCTTTTTGACGGCTAAAGCTGCCCCGAAAGCAATTTATATCTAGTGTACACCCAATGGCTAAGATTCATCCTGGTGGGGGGGGGGAATCGATTATTGAGAGGGGCCAAATCAGTGATTGAGGAGACCAGTAGCATGTGAAAAGTGACAGCCCTGCTTAGTGGCAATATCGCCTCAGCTCATGCTTAGTAACCGTATCCTGATCAAGTAACAAACAGCTGCCCTCGTGTTTACGACCGAAGCGTTTGGGTACGCCGTCCACACCTGTCCGGTCAAATGAACAATGGCGGTCGCCACAGTTCACCGCACCGCGTCAGCTGCCAGTTCTCTATCTCACCGCCCGGCTGCTATGATCGCGTTCTCTGATCGCTCTCGCGCCTTTGTTTCCTACTGTTTTATCCGAAGCTAGAGCAAAAGGAGAAGTGCATTAAGCACCAACAAATATTTTTGGGGGAGCTAATACCTTTTTGTGGCACCGACGTGTCTCCAGACGACGCTCCAGAAGTATGTCATGGAAGGCACGTCAGTTCTGCCAGTGTGCCAGATGACCGCCAGTAGGCTGGTCCTCATGGAAGGCACGTCAGTTCTGCCAGTGTGCCAGATGACCGCCAGTAGGCTGGTCCTCATGGAAGGCACGTCAGTTCTGCCAGTGTGCCAGATGACCGCCAGTAGGCTGGTCCTCATGGAAGGCACGTCAGTCCCGCCAGTGTGTCAGATGACCGCCAGTAGGCTGGTCCTCATGGAAGGCACGTCAGTCCCGCCAGTGTGCCAGATGACCGCCAGTAGGCTGGTCCTCATGGAAGGCACGTCAGTCCCGCCAGTGTGCCAGATGACCGCCAGTAGGCTGGTCCTCATGGAAGGCACGTCAGTCCCGCCAGTGTGCCAGATGACCGCCAGTAGGCTGGTCCTCATGGAAGGCACGTCAGTCCCGCCAGTGTGCCAGATGACCGCCAGTTGGCTGGTCCCCATGGAAGGCACGTCAGTCCCGCCAGTGTGCCAGATGACCGCCAGTTGGCTGGTCTCCATGGAAGGCACGTCAGTCCCGCCAGTGTGCCAGATGACCGCCAGTAGGCTGGTCCTCATGGAAGGCACGTCAGTCCCGCCAGTGTGCCAGATGACCGCCAGTTGGCTGGTCCTCATGGAAGGCACGTCAGTCCCGCCAGTGTGCCAGATGACCGCCAGTTGGCTGGTCTCCATGGAAGACACGTCAGTCCCGCCAGTGTGCCAGATGACCGCCAGTTGGCTGGTCCCCATGGAAGGCACGTCAGTCCCGCCAGTGTGCCAGATGACCGCCAGTTGGCTGGTCTCCATGGAAGGCACGTCAGTCCCGCCAGTGTGCCAGATGACCGCCAGTAGGCTGGTCCTCATGGAAGGCACGTCAGTCCCGCCAGTGTGCCAGATGACCGCCAGTTGGCTGGTCCTCATGGAAGGCACGTCAGTCCCGCCAGTGTGCCAGATGACCGCCAGTTGGCTGGTCCCCATGGAAGACACGTCCGTCCCGCCAGTGTGCCAGATGACCGCCAGTTGGCTGGTCCTCATGGAAGGCACGTCAGTCCCGCCAGTGTGCCAGATGACCGCCAGTAGGCTGGTCCTCATGGAAGGCACGTCAGTCCCGCCAGTGTGCCAGATGACCGCCAGTTGGCTGGTCCCCATGGAAGGCACGTCAGTCCCGCCAGTGTGCCAGATGACCGCCAGTTGGCTGGTCTCCATGGAAGACACGTCAGTCCCGCCAGTGTGCCAGATGCCCGCCAGTAGGCTGGTCCTCATGGAAGGCACGTCAGTCCCGCCAGTGTGCCAGATGACCGCCAGTAGGCTGGTCCTCATGGAAGGCACGTCAGTCCCGCCAGTGTGCCAGATGACCGCCAGTAGGCTGGTCCTCATGGAAGGCACGTCAGTCCCGCCAGTGTGCCAGATGACCGCCAGTTGGCTGGTCCTCATGGAAGGCACGTCAGTCCCGCCAGTGTGCCAGATGACCGCCAGTTGGCTGGTCCTCATGGAAGGCACGTCAGTTCTGCCAGTGTGCCAGGTGACCGCCAGTAGGCTGGTCCTCATGGAAGGCACGTCAGTCCCGCCAGTGTGCCAGATGACCGCCAGTAGGCTGGTCCTCATGGAAGGCACGTCAGTCCCGCCAGTGTGCCAGATGACCGCCAGTTGGCTGGTCCCCATGGAAGGCACGTCAGTCCCGCCAGTGTGCCAGATGACCGCCAGTTGGCTGGTCCCCATGGAAGGCACGTCAGTCCCGCCAGTGTGCCAGATGACCACCAGTTGGCTGGTCCCCATGGAAGGCACGTCAGTCCCGCCAGTGTGCCAGATGACCGCCAGTTGGCTGGTCCTCATGGAAGGCACGTCAGTCCCGCCAGTGTGCCAGATGACCGCCAGTAGGCTGGTCCTCATGGAAGGCACGTCAGTCCCGCCAGTGTGCCAGATGACCGCCAGTAGGCTGGTCCTCATGGAAGGCACGTCAGTCCCGCCAGTGTGCCAGATGACCGCCAGTTGGCTCGTCCTCATGGAAGGCACGTCAGTCCCGCCAGTGTGCCAGATGACCGCCAGTTGGCTCGTCCTCATGGAAGGCACGTCAGTCCCGCCAGTGTGTCAGATGACCACCAGTTGGCTGGTCCTCATGGAAGGCACGTCAGTCCCGCCAGTGTGCCAGATGACCGCCAGTTGGCTGGTCCTCATGGAAGGCACGTCAGTCCCGCCAGTGTGCCAGATGACCGCCAGTTGGCTCGTCCTCATGGAAGGCACGTCAGTCCCGCCAGTGTGCCAGATGACCGCCAGTTGGCTGGTCCTCATGGAAGGTCAGTCCCGCCTGTGCCAGATGACCGCCAGTTGGCTCGTCCTCATGGAAGGCACGTCAGTCCCGCCAGTGTGCCAGATGACCGCCAGTTGGCTCGTCCTCATGGAAGGCACGTCAGTCCCGCCAGTGTGCCAGATGACCGCCAGTTGGCTGGTCCTCATGGAAGGCACGTCAGTCCCGCCAGTGTGCCAGATGACCGCCAGTTGGCTGGTCCTCATGGAAGGCACGTCAGTCCCGCCAGTGTGCCAGATGACCGCCAGTTGGCTGGTCCCCATGGAAGGCACGTCAGTCCCGCCAGTGTGCCAGATGACCGCCAGTAGGCTGGTCCTCATGGAAGGCACGTCAGTCCCGCCAGTGTGCCAGATGACCGCCAGTAGGCTGGTCCTCGCCGCCACAGGACCGACCCGGCTGATGGTCTCAGCGGGTCTCAGCTGACAACGTACCGGTGCGCTCGAGTGGCGAGGAAGCGCACCACGTCGCCGTGCTCTCGAGTGGCGGGGAAGCGCACCATGTCGCCGTGCTCTCGAGTGGCGGGGAAACGCACCACGTCGCCGTGCTCTCGAGTGGCGGGGAAGCGCACCACGTCGCCGTGCTCTCGAGTGGCGGGGAAGCGCACCACGTCGCCGTGCTCTCGAGTGGCGGGGAAGCGCACCACGTCGCCGTGCTCTCGAGTGGCGGGGAAACGCACCACGTCGCCGTGCTCTCGAGTGGCGGAGAAGCGGACCACGTCGCCGTGCTCTCGAGTGGCGGGGAAGCGCACCACGTCGCCGTGCTCTCGAGTGGCTGGGAAGCGCACCACGTCGCCGTGCTCTTGAGTGGCGAGGAAGCGCACCACGTCGCCGTGCTTTCGAGTGGCTGGGAAGCGCACCACGTCGCCGTGCTCTCGAGTGGCGGGGAAACGCACCACGTCGCCGTGCTCTTGAGTGGCGAGGAAGCGGACCATGTCGCCGTGCTCTTGAGTGGCGAGGAAGCGGACCACGTCGCCGTGCTCTCGAGTGGCGGGGAAACGCACCACGTCGCCGTGCTCTCGAGTGGCGGGGAAGCGCACCACGTCGCCGTGCTCGTATATTTAGCGGCCAGTGAGCAGCGTTTCGGCGATGTCACACCACCGCTCTCAGCACAAGACGGTGGCGGCCACCGAGCGGTTCGACAGTCACGTTACTGGAGCGAGGCGGCAATACGCCGGGTGAAATCGGCGCCGCCCGCAGCACACCGCCTGACCTGCGGGGTCTCTGCCGCTCCCGCGCTCTCTCCACTCGCGCCCTTCCGCTCTCCTGGCTGGCGCCACGCACCAACCGACTGCACCGCCGGGGGGTCAGCCGGGGTGATTCTGCTGTTATCCGACTCTCTGTCAGTTAATGTGCACAGTTTCATCATTGTCGGAGCGTGCACGACCACACGCTTTTCTTTTCACTCAACGTCTTTCTTCCCATTCACCTGATCCCCGGGTCGGGCTACGTCGACCCGCTATGAGTCATTCCCGACCTCTTAAAACGTCCATCGAATGTTACTGGGGTTCTTACAACGGCCGCAGTTGGAAGAAGTCGTCCATCCCTCTGGATCAATTATCGAGAAAGGAACTAGCCCATCTCTCCGAGACCATTTCTCGGGAGCACTTGCCCCATCTCCCCGAGATCATTTCTCAGGAGTGGAACTGGTCCATCTCGCCTACACCATTTCTCGAGATTCATGTTATCGGGGGGTGGGGGAGGGTGCTGGACCATCTTACCGAGATCACTTCTCGAGAGATTAATGCTATCAGGGGGTGTGGGGGCTGGACCATCTCCACGAGATCACTTCTCGAGAGCTTCATGCTATCAGGGAGGGGGTTGGACCTTCTCGCAAAACCATTTTTCGGCAGATTCATGCCATCAGGGAACTCCAAGCAAGAATTCCTTTAGTGATAATTTGCCTGATAAAGAATCGTGTTAACATTTTGGTGGTTCAGGTTCCTCATTTAGCTCATGTGTTACGTGCAATATTTCGGTGACGGCGAAGGGACTATTCTACTCTTGCTGTGCTTCGGTGACGGTGTAGTGACCATTCAACTCTTGCTGTGCTTCGGTGGCGGTGTAGCGACTATCTACTCTTGCTGAGCCTTTCGGTGGCGGTGTAGCGACCATTCAACTCTTGCTGTTGCACAATGGCAGCTGCTGCAAGCATGCCGCGCAGCTACTCAGCGAGACAGCGATAGCAGATTTACAGCGTGCTGCGACGCTTCGGCAGCGTGCGGTGGCGCCTGTCAGCGCCGCTCGGTCTCCACTAGAAAGTCTGTTTGTACGGGCACGGCGGCGCCGTGTGGTGTGACGCCCTCTGTGATGGATCTGGCCGTGTGGTGTGACGCCCTCTGTGATGGATCTGGCCGTGTGGTGTGACGCCCTCTGCGATGGATCTGGCCGTGTGGTGTGACGCCCTCTGTGATGGATCTGGCCGTGTGGTGTGACGCCCTCTGTGATGGATCTGGCCGTGTGGTGTGACGCTCTCTGTGATGGATCTGGCCGTGCCACGACCGGGCACGACTGGCCATGCAGCGCCGACACCGACCGTCACGCGGCGCGGCGCAGGCGGTGAAAGTGAGCGGCGCCGCCGACGGCAGGCGGAGGCTGGCTGGAGCTGCAGAACAGATACCTCAGCTGACGGCAGGAGGAGGCTGGCTAGAGTTGCAGAACAGAGACCTCAGCTGACGGCAGGAGGAGGCTGGCTAGAGCTGCAGAACAGAGACCTCAGCTGACGGCAGGAGGAGGCTGGCTAGAGCTGCAGAACAGAGACCCCAGCTGACGGCAGCAGGAGGCTGGCTAGAGCTGCAGAACAGATACCTCAGCTGATGGCCGGAGGAGGCTGGCAGAAGCTGTAGAACACAGATATTTCGGCTGACGGTCAGAGGAAGCTGACAGGAGCTACACAACACAGGGACGCCAGCTGGCAGTCAGAGGAGGCTGACAGGAACTGCAGAACACAGAGACTTCGGCTGACGGCAGGAGGAGGCACAACAATCGCCAGATCTCGTGATGTGCAATACGCTGGTTTTGTTGCATGTCGCTAACTCTCTTCGCTTGGAAATGCTAGGGGGAGGGGGATCGCAACAACCCCGTCGTACTGCAAAGGTGGCAGTGCCGTGCACTGACGAGGGTTAAGCCGACGTGGCGAGGACTATAGCTGTGTTGTTTAGAGTGCTGACGATGATGACCACAATATATTCATGCTGAAATGTGTGGCATCCAGGCAGGCATAGCCCAGTGCATGAGCAGTCCTTTTGCTTCTCATCTTCTCGTCTCTCTGTTATGTTCGGTGCGCTGGCACTTCCTTTTTACCAGACATCTCAGTAGTATGCTACTGCAGGTACCTTATCGTCACATGTGGGGGTGGGTACGGATAGTGGGGATTGGGAATGAGGGCTTACCGGGACATCACAGGTGGGGTGGGGGTGGATAATGAGATAGGTTTTCACCTTGTCAGCCCTTGAGATCGGGTAATTAAGTGGCACCACAGACGGACGCCGACCTCGCTCTTGAAGTGTATGGTGTCGGGACACGTTCATCTGAGGGAGTAATAATGTCACGCAGGTTATACACCTGGAGGACAGATTCTGATGTGTCATCGTGACGTCACATGCGATGGGTCACGGTTGGGTGGTGAAGACGTTGGAAATCTTCTGCCAATTTGCCAAACTGGCTGCCGAAGCCGGCGATGTGCGTTGCAGACAATGCCGACACCATGACCCACTGCAGGGTCGGTGCTACTGCCGTCACAGATATCACAACATGACCTCAGACGTCATGGCCCACTGCAGCGTCGGCGCCTACTGACGTCACAGATATCACAACATGACCTCAGACGTCATGGCCCACTGCAGCGTCGGTGCTACTGCCGTCACAAATATCACAACATGACCTCAGACGTCATGGCCCACTGCAGCGTCGGTGTCTACTGCCGTCACAGATATCACAACATGACCTCAGACGTCATGACCCACTGCAGCGTCGGTGTCTACTGCCGTCACAGATATCACAACATGACCTCAGACGTCATGACCCCCACTGCAGCGTCGGCGCCTACTGACGTCACAGATATGATAACATGATCTTGGTGTGCAACAGCTTCTGCTGAGCAGTTAAGCGGAAGTGAATGTTGAAAGTACAACGTGTCATCCAGCATTACTCATGAAGCTAGAACGTGTTGCCCCAACGCGTTCACCTGTGAATTAATTGCATTTTGCAACATGAAGCTGTCGGATAAACGTAAGACTATAAGACTATGAGAAGCAAAACATCAGTGTGCGGAAATGAGTGGCCACAACAGCACTGACCCGGAAATCCTGCATCACAGCCACCAAAGAAGGGAGTTCACGAGGGAACAATTTGGCTCCTTGCAATGCTTTATGGTTGTAGCATAGCTTATTATACCAGTATAAGACGCCAATGAGGGCACTGGACAAGCGAGGGAAAATGCTAATAGTTCGGCTGAAATCGAATCTCCGTGCATATCAGGCATAGCCCATAGGAGAATTGCCTTCGGTGTTTGTACAGCCGCGCGCTTCGAAACATTCATGCAGAACTAAGATGTTTCCAGATGTGATGCATTCACGTAATTGCATTACTAAAAACACAAATGAAAAGCGCTATCTCTGCCCGTATCTCAGCTAGAGACTCCGGGACACGACCCGAACGCCTGACCTACTTGTCACCAGGAATATATGGCGAGGGCCGGCTGCGATGGCAGGTCTGCCATCGGCTGCCCGCCAGCATCAACCTCGCTCGCAACGTCGCCGCAAACCCGGTCTTTGAACACACCTGAATAGTTGTTAGGAAAAGTATGGTGATGAGAGTTGGGAACTCCCAAAGTAAAAAGAACAGACCTGGTTCCGACAGAGAACATTCGACTTTGAGATGATGTATTTTGCAGTGGGAACCTCTGGGAACCTCTGGGAACGTCTGTCTGCCCCGTGGTACAGCGAACACCCGCGTCTGTCTGCCTCGTGGTACAGCCAACACCCGCGTCTGTCTGCCCCGTGGTACAGCCAACACCCGCGTCTGCCTGCCCCGTGATACAGCCAACACCCGCGTCTGTCTACCTCGTGGTACAGCCAACACCCGCGTCTGTCTGCCTCGTGGTACAGCCAACACCCGCGTCTGTCTACCTCGTGGTACAGCCAACACCCGCGTCTGTCTACCTCGTGGTACAGCCAACACCCGCGTCTGCCTGCCCCGTGGTACAGCCAACACCCGCGTCTGTCTGCCTCGTGGTACAGCCAACACCCGCGTCTGTCTGCCTCGTGGTACAGCCAACACCCGCGTCTGTCTGCCTCGTGGTACAGCCAACACCCGCGTCTGTCTACCTCGTGGTACAGCCAACACCCGCGTCTGTCTGCCCCGTGGTACAGCGAACACCCGCGTCTGTCTGCCTCGTGGTACAGCCAACACCCGCGTCTGTCTGCCTCGTGGTACAGCCAACACCCGCGTCTGCCTGCCTCGTGGTACAGCCAACACTCGCGTCTGTCTACCTCGTGGTACAGCCAACACCCGCGTCTGTCTACCTCGTGGTACAGCCAACACCCGCGTCTGTCTGCCTCGTGGTACAGCCAACACCCGCGTCTGCCTGCCTCGTGGTACAGCCAACACTCGCGTCTGTCTACCTCGTGGTACAGCCAACACCCGCGTCTGTCTACCTCGTGGTACAGCCAACACCCGCGTCTGTCTACCTCGTGGTACAGCCAACACCCGCGTCTGTCTTCCCCGTAGTTCAGCCAACATCCGCGTCTGCCTGCCCCGTGGTACAGCCAACACCCGCGTCTGTCTGCCTCGTGGTACAGCCAACACCCGCGTCTGTCTGCCTCGTGGTACAGCCAACACCCGCGTCTGTCTGCCTCGTGGTACAGCCAACACCCGCGTCTGTCTGCCTCGTGGTACAGCCAACACCCGCGTCTGTCTACCTCGTGGTACAGCCAACACCCGCGTCTGCCTGCCCCGTGGTACAGCCAACACCCGCGTCTGTCTACCTCGTGGTACAGCCAACACCCGCGTCTGTCTACCTCGTGGTACAGCCAACACCCGCGTCTGTCTTCCCCGTGGTTCAGCCAACATCCGCGTCTGCCTGCCCCGTGGTACAGCCAACACCCGCGTCTTCCTGCCGTCTGACACGTCGGTCCATCAGCGCCGCAGTCGGTTTGATGGCTGGCAGGCCGGCCGGTCGGCAGTGGGTCTGTGGGTCGGTTCAGTGACCCACACGTGAGGCGAGCAGGGCCCTGTCGGTCGGGCCGGCCGAGCCTCCTCCGCCGGGATGACCGCTTGTGAGCTATCGAGGTCGCCTGTAGGCGTGCACTTTCTCCAGGCGCGGCGCATGCGCCGACGACCGTCACACGTGTGTGCCGCAACCGACGACAGACAGTTTCCGTGTCGGCCGTAGCGGAGCAGGGCCAGCGACGGCGACGGCAGCGGCGACGGCAGCGGCAGCGGCGGCGGCGGCAGCAGCGGCGTGTTCTGGTGTGTGTTGCGGCGGTGACTGAGTGAGCGGCGGCGGGTGCTATGTGGACGGCCGGCGAGCCGAGTGTCCACTGACGTGTCCGACCACCTCCGGTCAGCTGTCCACCTCCGTCACCATGTGGACACCGGTGCTGGTGATCATAGCGTGGTGCTCATCTGCCCACGCCGAGTTTCGAATGGTGAGTCCGCCGGTCGACGGCCATGCGATCAACTCCAGCGGAAGACTGAGTGGACCTCCTCTTCGGAGTGAAAGGCTGCCGATGAAGTGTGAAGCTGGTGTTGCACCTGTAATAACTGCCATGCAATATCCCACACACATGACCACCGCTGAGACACAGGCAGAAAACAGGCTGTTAAGCAACATTCCATCAGCCGAATTCCCAGTATTCCTGAAGTTATGAACCATAGTCTTCCATGGGCCTTATGACGTGAACACGTCACAAAAAGTGTGGGGCAAACAATCCTTTACATATTTACAGACACCTTCTCGTGATTCTTCCAACGTAAAGCCAGTCAGTGTCAGAGTGTTAGTGGGCCAATATTTCCGGCTTCCGGTTGTGTTGTGGATATCGCTGTGTTGTGGATATCGCTCCGACCGCCACTGCGACCAGCGGTGAGACGGACTCGTCCTCACCCACCCACCCACCCGCCCTCACCCACCTGCCCTCACCTAGCTGTCCTCACCCACCTGCCCTCACCTAGCTGTCCTCACCCACCCGTCCTCACCTAGCTGTCCTCACCCACCCGCCCTCACCTAGCTGTCCTCACCTAGCTGTCCTCACCTAGCTGTCCTCCCCGACCCGCCCTCACCTAGCTGTCCTCACCCACCTGCCCTCACCTAGCTGTCCTCACCCACCCGCCCTCACCCACCCGCCCTCACCTAGCTGTCCTCACCCACCCGCCGTTACCCCAGATGTCCGCATCAACGTGCTCTCATCAAACTATCCACATCTATGAATCCACATCCACCTGTCGTAATACATGCGTCCACATCATTTGTCGTCATCCACACGTCTACATCCATCTGTCGTCATCCACACGTCTACATCCATTTGTCGTGGTCCACACGTCTACATCCATTTGTCGTCATCCACACGTCCACATCCATTTGTCGTCATCCACACGTCCACATCCATTTGTCGTCATCCACACGTCCACATCCATCTGTCGTCATCCACACGTCTACATCCATTTGTCGTCATCCACATGTCTACATCCATCTGTCGTCATCCACACGTCCACATCCATATGTCGTGGTCCACACGTCCACATCAATCTGTCGTGGTCCACACGTCTACATCCATCTGTCGTGATCCACATGTCGTGGCCCAGTAGTGAAACACTTACCAGGATGTCATGTTTTCCACACTGCCCTGTCCTGGTGACCCAGATGGATGCCGATGCCGATGCCGATGCCGACCACCCAGCAGCCGGGTGCCGCTGTCACATTAACAAAGCGCTACGTTTGACACGGAATTGGAAAATTCGCAGAGGGCGGCGTCAGCTGTCTGTCAATCACTACACCGTCTTCTTACCAGCGTACACCGTCTTCTTACCAGTGTACACCGTCTTCTTACCAGTGTGGTCACCTTACCAGTGTACACCGTCTTCTTACCAGTGTGGTCACCTTACCAGTGTACACCGTCTTCATACCAGTGTGGTCACCTTACCAGTGTACACCATCTTCTTACCAGTGTGGTCACCTTACCAGTGTACACCGTCTTCATACCAGTGTGGTCACCTTACCAGTGTACACCGTCTTCTTACCAGTGTGGTCACCTTACCAGTGTACACCGTCTTCTTACCAGTGTGGTCACCTTACCAGTGTACACAGTCTTCTTACCAGTGTGGTCATCTTACCAGGGTGGTTTTACGGTTGCTTCTCCGTGCTTGGAATTGTAATCGTGACATGCATGAGTGGTCATCTAGTGGCTATAGGTGGCAATCAAGAATTGCTATCTATTATGGAACGTTTGCCTGCGTGCCATTGCAAGCATACACACTGATCCAGCTCACCAGACACTGTGGAAGTTCATGAACAAGATTCATTAAGGTTCGTAGATCGACTAACTTACCTTGTGGCTAGTACCGTTATGCTTTAAGGCCCACTGGACAGATGCTTCCTGAAAATAGAGTAGAATCTGGCTGGACTGTCTCCTCTAAATAACTTTCCTCGCACATTATGCAGAAATGCGTGTTGTGTGGACTGAGTCACCCATAATGGCATAGAAAGCTTCGCCAACTAGCCTCAGAACCGGGAATTGAAAATGAATCAAGACAGTGTGACATCACTAAAATCTTTATTTTTCATTCTTTCAACTTGTTTCGGGTAGCCGTCTGATGTTCGGGTGGCAGTCCGGTGCTCAGGTAGCCGTCTGATAGTTGGGTGGCCGTCTGATGCTCGGGCAACCATCTGATAGTCGGGTGGCCGTCTGATGCTCGGGCAACCATCTGATAGTCGGGTGGCCGTCTGATGCTCGGGTAACCATCTGATAGTCAGGCGGCCGTCTGTTCGGGCGGCCGTCCGGTGCTCGGGCGGCCGTTCGATCCTAGCGAACGAATGGCTTGGGGAGAGCGGCCGAGAGAAATCACGGCAGGATGTGGTTCGTGGTGATACAAGATCACTTTTCCTGGCACTGTCCTGGATGTGGGCGAAGGTTGTAACAAGAATCTCTGCGTGGCTCAATGTATCTGGATATACATCGGTATGAATTGTGGCACATCTGCTAAATGTAAATGTCGATTCGCGACGTATCAGCACAATGGCCTTCCCCACTGAATTTAAAACACACTTCGGAAACCGCTCGGAATGTCCACGGAATCGCAATAGACAGAACTTTGCATCCATAGTGAATTATATTACGGACTCATGACTCTGAGACCAACGTCTATCACGTGGGCAGTTATGCACGCATTTATATATTTATTTATTTATTTATTGCACGTGACCAGGACGGTCCACAACGTGAGGACCATTTCGACCATGTTCATTACAGAGTACGTAGTGCATGTCAAGGCATACATGCACATTTAACACAAGCGCGCAACACGCATAACTCACACTCACACAAACATACACAATGCATGATGAAAGAATCAAGTATGCCGGAAGACGTTACCATTTTGGGCTTGACCAGTGGTTGCGAAACGCTGGAAAGACCGTTGCACCTGGCATGCTGGCTGCAGAGTCGCACCGGCACCGCAACGATATCTGTGCAGAGTCGCACCGGCACCGCACGATACCTGTGCAGAGTTGCACCGGCACCGCAACGATACCTGTGCAGAGTCGCACCGGCACCGCAACGATACCTGTGCAGAGTTGCACCGGCACCGCAACGATACCTGTGCAGAGTCGCACCGGCACCGCAACGATACCTGTGCAGAATTGCACCGGCACCGCACGATACCTGTGCAGAGTCGCACCGGCACCGCAACGATATCTGTGCCGCCGCTTTCCATGATTATTATTGGCCCGGGGCAGAGATAGGTGATGCGACTACCTGGTGTCTCGGACCGCATGTTCGCAGTTGTATGTCAGAGCTGAGCCCTACACAGCTGGCTTTTCGGAAGTCAAAATACCGCGGCGGAGACACAAGTCGGAATTTACTCGCACCTCGCATAGCCAATGTACGACTGGTAGTAATTATTGATATTCAGGCAGCATCTCAAGTCGCACATTAAGCAACGCATGAAGGACATTTTGTACAGCTGTTCCAAATAGGGAGCCTACTGTTCCACATATTTGAGGAAGTATTTTGTTTGTCATGATTATCTTAAGTATACTTCCGTGCTCAATGCTCTGCTCGGAGGAGGAGCACACTGCCCCTCCTCTGCACTTCCAGCTAAAAGTTGAATGACAACTGGATTTGGAAGAAAATAACGGGAAATATAATTCACTGAAAAGTTCAGTACACCCTGACAGTCATCCATAGCAAAGTTGATAGCTGCACCATATCGAAGTCTAAGAGTCTACAGCGGTGCAATTTGTTGACTACTAGCCCAGGTCCATGGTTTTCACCAGCCTACTTGGCGCCAAGTATGTCACATCGTACAACATCTACATCATCAGCTCAGCGCGGTCCAGAATCAAAGGCGATCAGACAGTGAGAGTTGTACATTTTCCAGCTCACTGTGAATACATGCCAGAAGTAGAATTGCACAATGTATTATACTTCGAAATAAAAGATGGAATGAAAAAAGCTGCTATCGTGGTTTCTGCTAGCATTTATTATACATATTGTCTTACTGTACCACATTATACCGTAGCGGTGGTAAACAAGGGTGCTTCATGAAAAACTATGGCAATGCAAATGCGATCGGAGCTTCGTATAAAATAAATAAATATAAAATACTTGGGCAAGGATGAATGCAAACAATGTTCGAGTTTGTGACCATGAGGGGATGCCCCATAAGTTCCCATGTTAACCCTGGTCCAGGCCGGAGCTTTACCGCCTTGCGCAGTGAAGAAGGGGAGGATATTTCAAACAGCTCTGGCATTGATAAACAGGACAAACGACATGAAACAATTACCAGTGTGATGCACGTGGCGGGATCTCACAATTACCCGATTTTATCAGCTTAAATGTTATTTGGTCCACAAAATTCAAGAGGGTTCACGTTTGATCGTTCGTGTAAAAGCAACAACAGTTACGCGATTGCAATGTTCAGCTTAGCGTTCTTCCTTACTTTGCGATACTGAAGGGATGTAATGTGTTTCATTTCGACCCATAGACCAAAGGTCAGCTAAGGTCGAATTATTGGCATTGTTTTCGCAGCTTCCGCAATGATGCTCGGAAACGTGTTTGTGTTGTACCCAAAGTAAAAACGGACGCTTTGTTTAGTTTTATCTTCCCCATTCATCCCAGAATGGCTCATAAATCGAAAAGGTCATTTGAAATCAAATTAGATCAATAACCTCGAATCGCCTTGGCAAGGTCAATTAGCTACGGAGACTGGTTCGCTGAGTTGTGACGCCAGCCGGCTGAGTTGTCTGTCATCAGCCGGTTGGCGTCAAATATACCACCTCGTGCATTCTCATTACATCAGTTGATGTGGGCCATCTATGGGCAATACATGATAATAATTGCCTATAGTTCGTGATTTTGGTGACAAACAGCGTGATCTATTCCGACGTATGATGTCAGAACCCGTGAGCTGGCATGAAATCGTCAAATTATGGTCACCATAGGGTTGACAAATCATGTCCCATCAGTTACACGAAGCATCGACACTGAACAAGCCAGAGTTAAAATCCGAATTTATTTCGGAGGGTCAGACGAGTATGAGGGAAGCTCAAATCCCTTGCAAGAGGTTGAACACAGTAGATGATGCTTCCTGTCTCTTTTGAGACAGGGCTCCTCAAACGTTCACTTGAACCCACATGGCTTGTCATTGTATCTGGTTCGCCAGCGCTTCAATGATTTCTTAAGCAATCAGTGTTCCCAATTCAAAATACTTATTTTCTTCAAAGCTATACCCTTGCGGGGAGCTTACCCTATGGGTGTGACTCTAACAGCTTCTGCAACACGATCATCGGCCATCATCGGTTGTGTCCGTAGGGTCCAGGAGTGCTAGTTTGCATTTTGTTCGGAATGTCGACGATGAACCATTGTAACGTGAATGAGATTGCCTGTATGCCTGTATGCCCCTATCTAAGGACAGCAGGCCAGACCCGTCTACCGGGAACTGAATTGGGCCAGAACAGTCGCTCGACTTATCTGCCGCCAGAACGAACAAGACTAACAGCTGGCCGGCAGGGGGGGGTTCAAGGGTCGGCAGGGTAAGCTGGTCCGATCGGTACGAAATCAACACCAAAGTGTAGCCACGACAATAGTGAAGCTCATGAGTGTAAACATTTCCACCCCACGTGGCACGTGTACACGGCGGGCGGGTGAATGGCGAAAGCGACGTTTTCACTGTTTTTCACGATTGGGTCTGGCGCTGGAAAACCATTTGCTCTGGAGACACGACACTGGTTGCATTACTTGGCTCCATGTATTACTCCGGCTATGCATTTCGCATTTACCACATTCACCTGTCGTGCGAGCGGGCGTCGTCACTGCGACGACAGTGGGAGATGTTTGGACGTATAGCTTCGGCTCCGTTTTCCACGCTATTAACGCTCCTGTAGAACGCCATTTTTTCAGTTCAAAGTGACATTCACTTGTAGCCGCAAATTGTCTGATGCCCACGGTACCTTCAAATTGTCCCCAACTCAAATAGTTCGGTTACAATCGTGGACGGCCCGACTCACTACAAACACGCCTACTGCCGTCCCAAAAGGCTCCAGCATGCCACCGCCGGCCGGCGGTTTTGCTCCAGAAAGCTTGAATCGGTCGAAAGTTATACTCTAATGCGCGCGCTGCCGCGCCAGCCGCACTGCATTTGGAAGGATTTCATATAGAACAGATACGTTTCCTATGTTTAAACATTGTAAAATTTGCGCCCGTTCCTTCAACATGTGAAAATTTTCGGGCGCGGTGGCCGGGCCCCCGATCGCCCGGATCGCCCAGGACCGCGGCTGCACACCGAGGAGAACTGCCGAAACTGCCGACATGTTGCCGACGTTTCGAAAAGCTGCGACAAGAATGATTTTCGAACAATCGATCGTGCCAATCAACGATTCCAGTTGAATTATCACTGGTTTGTCCATTAAAATGTCGGTCTAAGCGAAGCATGGGACGAATCCCATCCTCCCCTGATGTACGGCTATTATGGGGCTCAACTGGGGATGGGGGCGGTAGACTGAGCAGCGGTGGAAGAATGATGTTTTGATTTGCTTCATTGCATTCACTGGGTGTAGGGGTCGTGTGAAACCATTGGAAACTTGGGGGAGGTGCATCCACGTGATATACGCATATGACCGGGATACAGACCATGAAAATACTAGTGTACGTGTTATTAATTTCGCGTATCTATCGTTCAAGAAATGTCTGCCGACGCAACTGTAAGTAGGTCATAACATAAAGCATTTGCCAGGCCACAAGCATTTGCCACGTCCACCCATTCGAGATAGACTGGGGGTGAAGGGGGATGACAGGATATGTGCGTGAGTGCCAAGTCAATCGGTGTAATTTCAAGTGAGTAAACATACTAACGGACGGGGAGCAATGCATGCTAAAGCTTCGGCCATTGGCATGGCATGTATCCCACATGCAGGGCCAATTGGCATAATTTGTGATGAGTAGCAAAGCGTATTATTATTAAGCGTATGATATACTCATTAAGCGTATGATATACCCACAGCTGGTGGCATTATATTTTTTTCCTCCCCGCCAGCTGAATTGCGTTTTGCTCCGACACAGTGAATGGATTGGTGTCATTTCCCGCGATCAGCTGTGATCAAACCGACCGTCGGTGGTCGGGCTGGTATGAGGAGAGAGGCAGTCGGTAAGTGAGAGGTCGTCCATACAGGCGCGGGCATTGCTACGGAATTTGTGGGGGGGGGGGGAGTGTGAGGGAGTGAGGTACTCGGGAGAATGAGGGGAGGTCGTCTTACAGGAATATTTCCACGAATGAAGGACAACATTTATAAATTTTTTGGCTAGGATAAATTTCTTTGTCAGAATTTTCAATGCATTTCTTAAGTCGTGCAGAGATTTGGCCTCGGGCTTAGTGGCGCTCAAAACCGAACCCGACGGGATCTGTGCCCTTGCACATTTAATTCACATTTGACTCTACTACTTATTGTTATCTCATAAATTGTTCGTAAATGTCGAGATGATACCATTTCAGTGAAATAATTCGGAACAATCCACCACTTTTGAGGTAGATGCATGAACCCTTTACCGCCTAAATCCGCCCCTGCCCCACCCCCAACCCGTGGTGGTACAACAGTTGGTCTGCCACCCATATCGTGTTCGGAGTAAAGGCGGGCCAGTGCACTGATGCAGAAGGGGCCCTTATCCCCACTCGTACCGAAAATTCGGTGTCCTCGTTAAGTATTGTTTCTTAATATTATCCTGACCCGCGGCAATATTCCTGTCATATATGGATGAACTTCCGCCACTCCGGTTACCTAAGTAAAGCATTTAATTGATTGATTCATTCGCTATGCATTCAACATTCATTCGTTCGTTCATCCATTCACTCATCATTCAGCAAGCTGCTGCTGATAATCTGTAGTGGAAGGGTGATATCAGGATATGTATGTTCACTCCACACATGAAACGTCAATTGCGTAATTTGGCGACTTCATACCATCATGCGTGGTAACCAAAGTACCTCCCCCCTGTACACCTGAGGAAAACTGGAATGACCATTGGCTCTGGGAAGGTGGTACACGAAACATAACTTCTGTATGGAATATCGGTGGATAGAGCCCGTACAGTTATTGGATTCTATCGTGCTAACCCCTTCCAAAATGCGGAGGACGGGGAACGGAGTGGATTGCGGGTGTCAATAGCTCGCGAAGCGAGCAGCAGAGGTTAGATAAGCCCGGCTAGAGCCGGGCGCCTCTGACCTAGCTTAAAATGAATGCAATTAAATAAAAAGTATAGAAAGGCACGGACTTGTCTTTATTAAGAAGTTATGTATCGAGTACATCTATTAAACATATAATTAACGTATATAACATTCGTACTTTGCAAACATCGTTATTAAACTAGAACTTATAATACTACCAAAAGCCAACTGAAACGTTCCTCATTTGTTGCTAAACGAACCAAGATGTATACCTGACTTGGTGTTCAGTAAAAACAACAACAGCTAGTTAGTTGGACTGTGCGGGTGTTGATGGAGATGCAAATTAAGAATAAATGAATTGGCCTCATCAGGGATCTCTTTCGACATGCTGCTGGGGGTGCCGTGTCAAAGCCGTTTCAAGTATTTCGTGTCTGGAAGGATGAGGTGCTGATTTAGGGATGCCATAAGGGATTTTTAAGGGGGTGGCAAAGGTGCATATGCAGTGGTGTAACCAGAAAATTGTGCTAACGTAGAGGCGAGTAGTGGAACTTCCCGATGATCCAGGTGCATTTATTTCGAAAGTTTTATTTAACGGATTCGGAGTGTCCAAGAGGTAAAGCTCATTGGAGCCTATATATTAGTCAAGCGGAACTACTCATTGTATGCTGTTTACCTATCGTTGTATACTCCGCGCCGCCCGTGCTAGTCAGCGCTCTAGTTTGGCGAATGCGGGTGTCGCCGGTCAGCGTCTACCTGTTTGCGTTTCCACGATCCATGGGCGGAGTCAGAGATGTTCCCGGGGGCACATTTCCTCGGAGGGGCTCCTTCGGGGGATCAATTCGCTGCCAACGGGTGGAGATGGGGTGCACTCAAGGCACCACCTTTCCATGGGGGAAGCACATGCCTTGTGCCTTATCCGTCCCTACCATGATTGTCGCACTGCTTGCGCGCAAAATATTTATCAGGTGCATGGTCGGGAATTGTGATTCGCTTGTCAGTGGGAGAAGTACCGTTCTATTTTTATCGAAACAAGCCCAAATTAAAGTGTTTCTTCCCAAAATCTAGCTGTGCTGCAAAGCGAAGATACACAGGTAACATAACTGTACTTTTAGCGTATGAAGGAGAAGAGACATACCCGTAGAAAGCAGTGTCGCCGGGAGTGTGATGAAGTAACCAGTAGCTTGTTCTGCACTCGATCAATCCACTCAATGTGGCTATTGTTGCGCCAGTTCAAGTATCGCTGCCAGATTATAAGACAGATCTTTCGCTAGCAAAGTACGACAATATATTTTTTACATTGTGTTTCAAGTTTCTGGAGCCAGCCTGAAATGACCGAAGGAGCATCCCTGCTGGCCTTGAAAACCATGTAGGAGGCATGTGGGGGAAATGTGGCTGGTGTCAAGGGTAACACCCAGAATTCGGGTTTCGCGTGCTGGCTCAAGTTCTGCATCATCCACACAGTATTTGATCTGTACTAAGGGTCAACGTTACGACTAAGGACCACTGTACTTTTTACATTGTATTGGACAGAGCGTCAACCGCCATAGGATGGACGAGGCCTGAATGCGATGAAGGTCGCTCTGCAGGAGACGACTCCTCCTCAGTATGCTATCTTGCACAAGTTCCTACGTCGTTGGCACACGTCAGATTGGATGCTCAACGGAGACAGTGAGTGAACGAACACAAGAACAAAGAAGCCAATAAAAGACCTTCAGGTACTCCAGACATTGCAAATTTCCGCCCAGATGAGAATCACAACGCACATCGAACCTATGCAAAATGAATATTGCAGAACATCGACTTCGTCCGATATAGACCAGCAAAACCGATGGTCAAAATATCCACTGCACAGCATGATTGCCAAAATATCAAACTATTGCTGACAAGATATTAAGCAGGACCCCCTTGTATATGTAGCCAAGCTGATACAGGTGAGGTCCCGATGTTACTAGGTGGGCACGAACAAAGCTGCTGACCTAGCTGTGCCGAGCCAGACTCAGCACTTTGGCTCGGAGGGACAGACCGAGCTGTGCCGAGCCAGGCTCAGCACTTTGGCTCGGAGCGACAGACCGAGCTGTGCCGAGCCAGGCTCAGCACTTTGGCTCGGATGGCTCGGAGCTGCTGACCTAGCTGGGCCGAGCCAGGCTCAGCACGTGGCTCGGAGGGACAGACCGAGCTGTGCCGAGCCAGGCTCAGCACTTTGGCTCGGAGCTGACCGAGCTGTGCCAAGCCAGGCTCAGCACTTTGGCTCGGAGCGACAGACCGAGCTGTGCCGAGCCAGACTCAGCACGTTGGCTCGGATGGCTCGGAGCTGCTGACCTAGCTGGGCCGAGCCAGACTCAGCACTTTGACTCGGATGGCTCGGAGCGGCAGACCTAGCTGCGCCGAGCCAGGCTCAGCAGCTGGGCTCGGACGCCTCTCACGGACGCCGACTTTCCTCGACCGGACGGGTCGGTGCACTGGTGTTGCGCAATGTCGACCGCTGTCAGTGGCCGCCGCCGAGTTTCTCCGTCTGCCGCGTCACAGCGTCACGTCGGCACAGCGTCACAGCGGCGCGACACGCGCCACCATCTGGCGCGCGGATGTGGCGCCGACGTCCGCCGGAAGCGACGGCGCCCTCCGGTGGGGCCCATCTCGGAACTGAGGGTCAGCCTGGCCGCGGCGGCGGCACAGGCCTCGCGGCGGACCTGCATCACTGCGTGGTGGGTCTGGTCTGGCAGACGAGCCGCAACAACGCTGCGGCCGCAGAGCGTCATCGGCCAGCCACAGCCAGGCTATTTGCCAGCGACTGACCGGCCACAGCCAGGCTATTTGCTGCCCGGTCTCTGCTGTCAAACAGTAACAAAGCTAGCAAGGCCACCTGTTATCGCGGTCATGCCTGACCCACCACTTCGCCACCACTGCATATCTCGCCCAAGCACTGCTGGATCTCGTGGATAGGCTGCACTGACAGAAGTTGCAGGCTGGGCGCATGGAAAGCGCCATCCATTTTGGCAGATATATGGTAAGGCCTCATAATCAAACTTCTTGGAAACCTCAAAACGGGTCATGAGGCCCCTTGCCGCTCTATGGATCTCCCAGGAAATGTGAGTCCACTAGGTTTCTTATTACCCACCTGTCTACTGTCAGTGTCATTATTGACGGAAGAGGGGGGGGGGGGCATGTTACGGTGACAAGACCTGGTGTCCCCGACAGCTGCCAAACTCGCCACCACCGTCAGGAACGATCTCGTCACAGATGAGCCCGGCGATTTCGTGACCGCCGAGTTAGGAAATATCATCACCGTCAGGGACGATCTCGTCACAGATGAGCTCGCCGATTTGTGACAGCCGGGATCGGAAATATCACCACCGTCAAGGACGATCTCGTCGTGGATAAATAAGCCCGGCGATTTGGTGGCCGCCGAGTTAGGGAATCTCACCATCGTCAGGGGCTATCTCGGTACGGATAAACTCGGCGGTTTGGTGACAGCCGAGATGGGAAATCTCACCACCCCCGCCAAGAACCATCTCGTCAGAGCTAAGCTCAGAATTATCGCCGCCGGCCTGGGGGCAGGCGGCGATAGCACCGCCCTGTGGCGCCTTTCTCCGCGTACAGCCCGGCGGGGACGGTGGCCACAGCCGCGGGGTCACGACGCCGCGCTGGCGTCCGCTCTCCTCCCCGCACGCCTTTCTCCCGAGCTGACGGCTGCGCTCTGTGTGGAGCGTGTACGGCCGGCCTCTTCCTCCTGCTTCTCGGCGCCACCGCTGTGTCCGTCGGAGACGACGAGCCGATGACACAACCGAGCCGCCAGCGTTAGGCGGTGATGGTTCACTTCTCCACCACACCAGTGCCACACCACACTATGCATGTCCAGCGAAATAAAGTGGTCGTGTGCCCGCCCTTAGTGACCAAAAATGCCCTAGATCGGAGAAGAAATTTTAGAGTTTTCACTACGAAAAAATTGGGCGTGATTCGCGCGCCACCAGAGTTCTCTGTGCCGTGACATACTTTTGGTCCGCCCCTCCCACTTAAGAAAATCCTGGCTGAGCCACTGACCATCAAGAAAATACAATGGTACTGGTACATCAGTGTAATACCATGTTTTGCAATACTTTGTCATGTGTTGGGCATTATATCCATCTCTATCCATTTTGTATTGCTTGATATCTGATGTAGCCAATTGAAGAACTTTTTGCAGTTGCAAACCGTACTTTCGAAAATTGCATATTATGGACATGCTTCAGCTATTAGCTAATATGTTTCGTGATGTGCTGTTTTGAACATTTACATACCACATATGTTGGAACTATTTGGGAGTTATGGATAACTATCATCAGATCAAAATGTGTGATACAATTGCTTGCTGGAATGTTGAAATGGGTCCCAGCAGTCCCTGACGATTGACTTCATTAGCTTTTTTAAACATTGATACTTTTTCCCCTTGTTTTTCATTTGTAAATGAACCAACCGACCTGCTCAAACGTCCCGAAGATTAGTCAAGAAGCCTTCCGATCCTGACCATGTTTTCAGTCCTTGCCTTTCCCACCTCTAGAATCTCCACATCAATATAGTGTTCAGCCCTTTTAAAATATAACTACCGACAGCGAAAAGGACGCTCAACCGAACCAATAACAATGCAAACAATGTAAGATGCCAGAAATGTGTGAGAAGTGGCGCGGGGGTGTAAAACCTCTATAACAATTTCGTCTGCACTTTCCTGCCAACACGGCTGTCAAAGATTGAAGGACACAATGACGTCACCAACTATGCGATCAATCACAGATGTCAAGCAGCATGCATATTTGCTATAATTATTATTTTATAACGGACAGCTGGCAGTTGTCAAGCCTTTTAGGCTTTTGTGTGATACTTATTTTTGTAAAGTGTCTTCAACGTTTATATATATATATACATATATATATATATATATATATATATATATATATATATATATATATATATATATATATATATGTATACACGTTTACGCCCTGGAACACATAGATGGTCAGTTCACACTACCGAAGATGTAAATAATATGCCTGCGGCAGGACGCCCACTAATTAGTGAGTTGCTTCCTTTAGAAATTTTGCTTGATTTATATAAGCTCCTGAAGCAGATGAGTCAAACACAGCACCTTGGTCTGATGATATCTATCCCAGGATACTAAAGGAGGCTGCAGATGAGAGAAAAGCCCGTTATTTGTGCTGCTTAGCAGGTCTCTCCACTTTTTGGAAGTTACATACGAATGGAAAAAGGTTCAGTGTGGTACCGATCTTTAATAAGGGAGAAAATCAGGCCGGATAATTACAAACATGTTAGTTTTACATCTTTGGAGTGCAAATTATTTGGCACAAAACGTTTAAAAATGAATTAAATACTCATCTTGTGGATAGTGCCATCATCAACAGTAGTCAGCATATTTTTTGTTAGGCAAATCGTGTCTGGTAAACCATTTCGAATTTCGTTTAATACAACTAAAAATGGCTCTTAGATGCTCCTGGGTTTTAAATAATCTGCTATGACTTAAAGGCTGAAATCTACTGTGCAGAAGCAGGTAAAAAGGCCTTCAGAATATTGCACATCATGAAATGTAACATGCATAATCGAGGTGCCTCGTTCGGCCTGATTTCGAATATTGCACTTAGGTGTAGAGTTTTCATTCTCGCATGGACATTCATGCACTTGATCGTGTGAAACGTACAACTAAAATGGTACGGGGCTAGAAAAAATAACGTGTGAAGATAGGCTATGATTTCTTCGTGTGTTTTCATTGCACTACTGTTGACTTCGGTGGATTTGATCGAGCTTTTAACATTTTTAGAAGGATTTTATTGCATTAGTCTTCAGAATTTCTTTGAAATGGACCGAACAGGTTTCACATTCGAACCAAATAGCCGCGATCCGGACGAGGATTCCCTTGGCTATCACTCAAGGCACAAGAAGCTCTGGGGCTCCCAGCTAGAGCACAACTTGTCCACAGTACCTACTTCTTGTTCTCATGGGGTGATTAATAACTGGAACACTTTACATTCGGTGTAGTAGAGGTGACAACACCAGCAACGATTAAGGCTATATCAGATTCCATATGCTTTGTGCGGGAGAAGCATTCAGAACAAGCTGATGTTGGATGTGACAAGTAATGTATTGCATACCTGTTACCGATCCTGTGACGGTTTGGAAAATGACACTGATATGCTATTGCGGCAACTGAGAATCACTACCGGACGATATCCCCTGCACGTGCTAGCCCTCTTATGCGAGACGGTAGAAATTGCTCCCCACCCCCACCCCCACTCCACCCACTCCCACAACCGCCACTTCCGGTGTTTTTTTTTTTAATCGAGGAACAAGTATGATTCCGGGCATAGGGATGAGGTATGTTTTTCTAGTTTCATATTGAAATGCAGAAGGAGAGGAATCTGCTGATTCAAGTTTTCACCGAACGCTTTATCTTTGGAAAGCGTTTCATGTGTAGGTACTGTTGTAAAGGTCCACACCAGGGGACGTTTTGGGACAGGAACATTACTTCAGCTGTCCATTTGTAGAACTCGTCTAGTTTAGTCCGTCTCCGTGCATTTAATTGTGAGGGCAACCATCATTCCAATGTTTGTGTATCCACCACTGAAGGAAATTATGATGGAAAAAGCACTTGTCCAGAAAGGTTCCAAATCAGGCGTGAGCTTGTTCATCACAGGACATGGGATCATTTGGATATTTGGCCACCATCACCTCTATGAAATTGCTTCCCCTTTCTAATTTGCTGATTCAGCCATGGCCGGTGTCCTATTTTTATATCACCTACCTCTAAGGTCTAAATTGGTAATGTCGGATCTGGAACTATGATTTTGGGCCGCTTAGGGGGAATTAAAATACTCAGATTTCGAGAGAAAAAAATCTTCATATTTGTACATCCGACATTCTTTGGGATTGCTTAAGTCAATATTATTCTTTAAAACATGTTTTATGTATCGAAAAATATGTTATTTTATTGCCAAATTTTGGCCAAAAATCGGCCTGTTGGAGGGGGATATGGCCGCTATGGCTCGCCCCTCCCCTGATCCGGCAGTGTAAACGGGGCACGGTACTTGGTGTGAAAAACTTAATAATTGGTTCTAGTATGCATAGCTTGCGATACAAATCACTTTCACCATCATATTAATCCTTAGAAAGTGCAAAATTGATGTATCTCTCATGACGTCATAATTTGGTCCATTTGGGTGGCCGGACGTGAGGAGCTCAGAGCGGCACGAACGGAAACTGCGCTCTCCCACGGACCGCTGCCATTTGCCGAAGATTGGTATTTGCTGCGCTGTTATCCGCAGTTTCCACATATAGCAAGGTGTACTAGGTGACCTAGATCGCAGGTACTTGGCTTCTCACCCACGGACACTCAACGATGCGCCTTGTCCCAAACCCGCCGCGTGAGCTTTGCTTGCATACGCACACAGTTGTCGGATTCTCGTCACGGGTCCCGACGCACACAGTTGTCGGATTCTCGTCACGGGTCCCGACGCACACAGTTGTCGGATTCTCGTCACGGGTCCCGACGTACACAGTTGTCGGATTCTCGGCACGGGTCCCGACGCACACAGTTGTCGGATTCTCGGCACGGGTCCCGACGCACACAGTTGTCGGATTCTCGGCACGGGTCCCGACGCACACAGTTGTCGGATTCTCGGCACGGGTCCCGACGCACACAGTTGTCGGATTCTCGGCACGGGTCCCGACGCACACAGTTGTCGGATTCTCGGCACGGGTCCCGACGCACACAGTTGTCGGATTCTCGGCACGGGTCCCGACGCACACAGTTGTCGGATTCTCGGCACGGGTCCCGACGCACACAGTTGTCGGATTCTCGGCACGGGTCCCGACGTACACAGTTGTCGGATTCTCGGCACAGGTCCCGACGTACACAGTTGTCGGAGTCTCGGCACAGGTCCCGACGTACACAGTTGTCGGATTCTCGGCACAGGTCCCGACGTACACAGTTGTCGGATTCTCGGCACGGGTCCCGACGCACACAGTTGTCGGATTCTCGGCACGGGTCCCGACGTACACAGTTGTCGGAGTCTCGGCACAGGTCCCGACGTACACAGTTGTCGGATTATCGGCACGGGTCCCGACGTGCACAGTTGTCGGATTCTCGGCACGGGTCCCGACGTACACAGTTGTCGGATTCTCGTCACGGGTCACGACGCACACAGTTGTCGGATTCTCGGCACGGGCCCCGACGCACACAGTTGTCGGATTCTCGTCACGGGTCCCGACGCACACACTTGTCGGATTCTCGTCACGGGTCCCGACGTACACAGTTTTCGGATTCTCGTCACGGGTCCCGACGTACACAGTTGTCGGATTCTCGTCACGAGTCCCGACTTACACAGTTGTCGGATTCTCGGCACGGGTCCCGACGTACACAGTTGTCGGATTCTCGGCACAGGTCCCGACGTACACAGTTGTCGGATTCTCGTCACGGGTCCCGACGTACACAGTTGTCGGATTCTCGGCACGGGTCCCGACGTACACAGTTGTCGGATTCTCGGCACGGGTCCCGACGTACACAGTTGTCGGAGTCTCGGCACAGGTCCCGACGTACACAGTTGTCGGATTCTCGGCACGGGTCCCGACGTACACAGTTGTCGGATTCTCGTCACGGGTCCCGACGCACACAGTTGTCGGATTCTCGGCACGGGTCCCGACGTACACAGTTGTCGGAGTCTCGGCACGGGTCCCGACGTACACAGTTGTCGGATTCTCGGCACGGGTCCCGACGTACACAGTTGTCGGATTCTCGTCACGGGTCCCGACGTACACAGTTGTCGGATTCTCGTCACGGGTCCCGACGTAGTCCGTGACGACTGATGTTCAGCTTCTGCCTCGCCGCTGGCCGGACGGTCGCCACCGTAGCCACTGTGACTTGACGGTGGTGACGGCGGCTAATCACGTATAATTGTTTACCACTCATCACTTCTAATACAGGACATTGGCTTCAACCCCCCCCCCCCCCACCCGCGCTGCTGTGAAGGGGTTGATATAAGGACTGTGAGATGTGTTTTGGCCTTTTGAAATCAACCGGTGATTTGTATTGCTAGTGTGGGATTGCTAACCATTGCTAGCTGGAAAGGAAATGTAGAATTGGAGAAGGTTGTATTCCTATCGAGTTTTAAGCTAAAATATGAAGCGATTTGAATATTGTGGTGAACAGCCTTCCTCTTCAGCACATACATCTTTTACTGTGATGGATTTGTGTGAACAAACAAAAAGTTTTTAAGTCTTCAAAACCTAGGATTGTGTTAACAGTAGTGTTAATGGTTCGTGGTTTATTGTGACCAAACATGGTGACGCAGGTTCCAAACAATGTGGATATAAATGTTCATAGAAGAGTTATAGAGAGAGAGAGTAACACGGCGCGTGTTTCGCCGCCTCCGCGCGGTGCCATGAAAAGAGTAGCCGGCTGTGCGACGCTCGGCAGACGTGTGACGCGCCGTGTTATGGAGAGAGTAACCACCTGTGTGTCGCTCGGCAGACGTATGACGCGCCGTGTTATGGAGAAAGTAACCACCTGTGTGTCGCTCGGCAGACGTGTGACGCGCCGTGTTATCGAGGGTAACCACCTGTGTGTCGCTCGGCAGACGTATGACGCGGCGTGTTATGGAGAAAGTAACCACCTGTGTGTCGCTCGGCAGACGTGTGACGCGCCGTGTTATGGAGGGTAACCACCTGTGTGTCGCTCGGCAGACGTATGACGCGCCGTGTTATGGAGAGAGTAACCACCTGTGTGTCGCTCGGCAGACGTGTGACGCGCCGTGTTATGGAGGGTAACCACCTATGTGTCCCTCGGCAGACGTGTGACGCGGCGTGTTATGGAGAGAGTAACCACCTGTGTGTCGCTCGGCAGACGTGTGACGCGCCGTGTTATGGAGGGTAACCACCTATGTGTCGCTCGGCAGACGTGTGACGCGCCGTGTTATGGAGGGTAACCACCTGTGTGTCGCTCGGCAGACCCGTGACGCGCCGTGTTATGGAGGGTAACCACCTATGTGTCGCTCGGCAGACGTGTGACGCGCCGTGTTATCGAGGGTAACCACCTATGTGTCGCTCGGCAGACGTGTGACGCGCCGTGTTATGGAGGGTAACCACCTGTGTGTCGCTCGGCAGACGTGTGACGCGCCGTGTTATGGAGGGTAACCACCTGTGTGTCGCTCGGCAGACGTGTGACGCGCCGTGTTATCGAGGGTAACCACCTGTGTGTCGCTCGGCAGACGTGTGACGCGCCGTGTTATGGAGGGTAACCACCTGTGTGTCGCTCGGCAGACGTGTGACGCGCCGTGTTATGGAGGGTAACCACCTGTGTGTCGCTCGGCAGACCCGTGACGCGCCGTGTTATGGAGGGTAACCACCTATGTGTCGCTCGGCAGACGTGTGACGCGCCGTGTTATCGAGGGTAACCACCTATGTGTCGCTCGGCAGACGTGTGACGCGCCGTGTTATGGAGGGTAACCACCTGTGTGTCGCTCGGCAGACGTGTGACGCGCCGTGTTATGGAGGGTAACCACCTGTGTGTCGCTCGGCAGACGTGTGACGCGCCGTGTTATCGAGGGTAACCACCTGTGTGTCGCTCGGCAGACGTGTGACGCGCCGTGTTATGGAGGGTAACCACCTGTGTGTCGCTCGGCAGACGTGTGACGCGCCGTGTTATGGAGGGTAACCACCTGTGTGTCGCTCGGCAGACGTGTGACGCGCCGTGTTATGGAGGGTAACCACCTGTGTCGCCCGGCAGACTTGTGACGCGGCCGCCAGCACCAAGGGCCACTACAAGTGTCTGGCGGACGGCATGATCCAGTGTCTGCCCGGCTGGACGGGAGATGTGTGCGATGTGCCCATCTGCAAGACCGGCTGTGATCCGCTGCTCGGCTACTGCAAGCAGCCCAACGAGTGCATCTGTAAAATCGGTGAGAGCCGATCGCCCTAACCCATCCACATCTGGTGTCAAGCAACAGCTCGTGGTGCACTTCGAGTAACATTTCAAATCGGAACATGTCAATGTCAAACCACAAGATCGAAGGTTAGCTTAAATTGCTCGAAGTCCCCGCGCCTCCTCGCTATGTCTTCAATTTTCATCAAGTGGGAGTCATTCGACGTGCCGTGAGGTACTCTAGCAAACTGTTAAAAAATCACATTAACTTTCAAAGTCAATGGTCGAGCTCATTTCTTCGGTCGCCCCTCGTTTCTTCGTTTTCTCCCAAAGCTACTCATGTTTGGTATCAAGAGATAGCTCGTGGGCAACCCTCGAGCAAAATTGCAACCCGGGACAGGTCAGGTCAAGCCTCAGGTCAAGGTTAGTTTTAATTTTTCCAAGTCCTCGCGTTTCGTCGCTATTGCTTCAATTTGCATTACGTGGGTGTCATTCGACGTGGCTTGCCGTACGGTATCAGAGTGTTGAAATATCGAAATAATTTCAAAGGTGTCGAGGGTCCGCTGTGTGTATAGTGATTGAGTGTAATATGAATAGGAGGATCACATCTGTTTTTGTTTGCGGCCGTTGTGATAGCAGGCACTCATATCCTATATGACTAGGAACTCCCCAAGAAATCCCGTCATAATCGGCTCGGACGGCGCTCTCATCGCTGGTTTTTAACTTTCACTGCCACATTGCTGTTCTGGACATGCAAAATGTAGATATTTTTCAAATTGTCCGCTTTCCCCTTAATGTTTCAACGGAAGTTGTCAAATTTGGAAGAGAAGCCACACGTCAATGCGCACAATTATATAACCAGCCGGAGGTCATAGCCACGAGAGAGCAATGTTGTAATCAGGGGTGGATCCAGTAATTGTCATGGGGGCACTTGTCTGAAGGGGCGCCATTTCTTTGGAGCGGCGCCACTGCGAAAGCACCTGGAGGGGCGCCTCTGCCTGCAAAATTCGAGGGGGAGGGATGCACTCGGCCCTTCCCGAAGGGGCGCCTTTCCTGCCAAGGGGTTCCTTTTTCTTTCATAGAGGCGTTTCAGCCTAAAAAATTCGAGCGGGTACACTGGAACCTTTCCAGAGGGGCGCCTTTTCCCGGCCTGAGGGACGCCACCTTCCACGAGGGGGCACATGCCCTCAGTGCCACACCATTTATCCGCCCTGGTTGTCATTGCATCGAAATGTGTCACCGTAAAACAGGAAAGCGTGGGAAAGCTAATGGAGCTAAAGGAAAGCTTTTTTTAGCTAATGACTTCTCCTGTCAAGGGCACAATATGCTGTTGGAGATTGTGGACAATACACAAATAAACAAAGGTAAGCAAGGAAAGCAGTATGTCCATATTTGCTACAATACAACCATCGTCCAATGTTTTATGTTTTTTCCTGCTACAAGATGGCACCATTTAGCATGCTTTCCTACAGCATTGTGAAATCGGGCCCAGCACATGCGACATGAAGCTAGATGTTCATAGGCAGTGATAATTAGTGAAACGTGCTAATTTAGCGGAACGTTTTGTCCGCAAAATATCATTTTTAACAACGGCAAATCTGAAAACCAGACATTTAAATATAAGGGGCTGAATTACTGGGTTTTTTGTGGGGGGAGGACGGGGCTACCCCTCTATCCTGTTCAAGCTTACCACGTTTCTGGTTTGTCCCCCCCCCCCCAATTTCGAAACCGTGGTTACACGCACGTCATCATCCGTCACCTTTAAATGTGCTTGGCATTTAGGACTGCGCGAGCTGGCGCTCGACTCGTAGATGCGTACACAAATTGAAGTGCTTTAATGTATCCGCTGCGTGAGGGCTGGGGTCGCACAGGGCTGTTAAAACCTTTCGATGTTTGACTAATGCAGTAGTGATGTCATCACTTCGAGGTGACGTCATCTCAAGGATGCAGCCAGAAATTGTCCAAAGATGGGGGAATTTTGCGAACGGAGACCGGACTACTCCACACATTTTAAAGTCTACGGATTTTGGGCGCTTTACTTCGAACAAAAAATGTTTGTATTTTCCTCCGAAAATAATATAGTTTTCAAGTTATCATTCGGGCCCTGATTGTCGAATTCCCTCCCTCCTCAAATTGTAAATAAGCATGGCACTGGTATAAACAAGGAACGCAGACAGCATAAGCATGCATCTTGGTATCTAGATGCAGGGTGTCAAAGCTTTGTTGGAAAATACTTCGATTCAGCATTCGTTAAGGGGTCGGTGGTTCCACGCTTCTCCACGAAAAAGAAGCATCACTGAGCTATGCCCTCGGCGACTTCAACCTGGACCCGCAGACTTTTGTAAGGCCCAAAGACGTTCGTAGGGGCCCGTAGACTTTCGTAAGGGCCCGTAAGCTTTAGTGGAGACCCGCAGACGTTCGTAAGGGCTCGTAGAGCTTTGTATTGGCTCGTACGGTTTAGTAAAGACCCGTAGACGTTCGTCAGATCTCGTAGACGTTCGTAAGGGCTCGAAGACGTTCTAACGGACCGGGCAGCAGCTTTGGCGGCCATGAGAAGTCCTGTTAGCCTTTTCGTCTTCGCCACGGCTATCCTGTAGACGACTATATACGTGCTGCGCCAGCAACTCGTGAGAGCTCAAGGATCGCCCCCCCCCCGCCACCCCCTTGGCTACGCAAGTGCGTCATCTGTCGCCAACGAGGCCGCTGAGACGCATCAGGCGAGTTGCCTGCTCTGCGAACGTGTCTGCTTTGTAATTCTCTGCCGGCATTCTGCCCGTGCAACCGCAGATTTATTGACCTTGGTTGCCATAGTGCAAAAAATTAATGGAAACTTGGTTTTGAAAGCTGAACTCCATTTCCCTCGGGTAAAAGTCATTCGGAATCGGAAAATTTCCTAATCTCGTTGCCGATAATTTCTGCGTTCCGGTAAATATTGTCTATTCTTCACCACAGCTAAAATGCATTTGCGATGCCTGGTGTTTAGAATGTATGAGATAACTCCATTTGACGCTACGTTACGTCACCAAGAAACCTGTTTCCCAAATTTGTGGGCCAACGAAGTTGCATATGTAGAACAACGTTGACAGCACCTGTTAACAAGTTATTGTCAGTCTGTTTAATCATGATTTAGGCCAGTTAACACCAAGCTATTGCATAGGCACGCCACATACGTCACGGAGCGATGTGTTGGCAGGCTACGGAGTACCTTTGTGTTAGCAGGTTATGAATGGCCTGCATGTTGGCAGGTTACGGAGTACCTTTGTGGTCGCTGGTTATGAAGGGCTTGTGTGGTGGCAGGCTACGGATTACCTTTGTGTTCGCAGAATATGAAGGGCCTGCATGTTGGCAGGCTACGGAGTACCTTTGTGTTCGCAGATCATGAAGGGCCTGTGTGTTGGCAGGCTACGGAGGGCCGTTGTGCTCAGACTGTGTGAAGCTGCCGGGATGCATGAACGGACACTGCCAGAAGAGCTTCGAATGCCACTGCGACGACGGCTGGACGGGACTGTTCTGCAACAAACGTCAGTGCCACTGCCACACCCCGCATGTGTGACTGACATGGTCAGTGCCACTGCCACACCCCGCATGTGTGACTGACATGGTCAGTGCCACTGCCACACCCCGCATGTGTGACTGACATGGTCAGTGCCACTGCCACACCCCGCATGTGTGACTGACATGGTCAGTGCCGCTGCCACACCCCGCATGTGTGACTGACATGGTCAGTGCCACTGCCACACCCCGCATGTGTGACTGACATGGTCAGTGCCACTGCCACACCCCGCATGTGTGACTGACATGGTCAGTGCCACTGCCACACCCCGCATGTGTGACTGACATGGTCAGTGCCACTGCCACACCCCGCATGTGTGACTGACATCGCCTGCACACGCGCATACTTCGAGTTGCAGGGCCAAATTGATGTACGTGTAAAAGGTGATGTGTGCGGATGGTAGGTAAGGGCAAACACAAGTCGCTCAAATGTCGCCCTGAGAAGCGTACTGACCCAGCAAGGACACAACGGACGGTTCGTACTGGCCCAGCAGGGACACGGGAGAATCTGTCTTCAAACGAAAAAAAACATTTCCAGACGCTGTCAATAGTTGGCGCTTCATTGGCTCAATGTCTTGCGATGCAGAACTGGCTCAAAGAAACCGAGTACTCTCTCGCTGTGACCATGCTTATCTTCGGCACCGATGAATGGTTCCATCGCTTCAGTCCTCCTCCTTGAAGAGACCGTTCATAAATTAGCTGTTTCGGTTCAGAATGCTGCATTGTTTCACATGCGCATCTCATGCTCATGTAATGAAGCCCGAGTTTTGTTTCGGTCCAGCGACATGGCTTCTTGCAGGCGGTTTCGATACGCAGACGGATCGTCCGTCTGTATCCCGGGCAGTGAGTCCGTTGTCCGCCTGTCTGTCTGTCTGTCTGCCTGTATCCTGGGCAGTGAGTCCATTGTCTGTCTGTCTGCCCGTATCCCGGGCAGTGAGTCCGTTGTCTGTCTGTCTGTCTGTCTGTATCCCGGGCAGTGAGTCCGTTGTCCGCCTGTCTGTCTGTCTGTCTGTCTGTCTGCCCGTCTGTCTGTGTCCTGGGCAATGAGTCCGTTGTCTGTCTGTCTGCCTGTATCATGGGCAGTGAGTCCGTTGTCTGTCTGTCTGCCTGTATCCTGGGCAGTGAGTCCGTTGTCTGTCTGTCTGCCTGTATCCTGGACAGTGGGTCCGTTGTCTGTCTGTCTGTCTGTCCGTCTGTATCCTGGGCAGAGAGTCTGTTGTCTGTCTGTCTGCCTGTATCCCGGGCAGTGAGATCGTTGTCTGTCTGTCTACATGTCTGTCTGCATGTCTGTCTGCATCCCGCACACTGAGTCTGTTGTCTGTCTGCCTGTATTCCGCACACTGAGTCTGTTAACTGTCTGCCTGTATTCCGCACACTGCGACTGTTAACTGTCTGCCTGTATTCCGCACACTGAGTCTGTTGTCTGTCTGCCTGTATTCCGCACACTGAATCTGTTGTCTGTCTGCCTGTATTCCGCACACTGAGTCTGTTAACTGTCTGCCTGTATTCCGCACACTGAGTCTGTTATCTGTCTGCCTGTATTCCGCACACTGAGTCTGTTGTCTGTCTGCCTGTATTCCGCACACTGAGTCTGTTGTCTGTCTGCCTATATTCCGCACACTGAGTCTGTTGTCTGTCTGCCTGTATTCCGCACACTGAGTCTGTTAACTGTCTGCCTATATTCGCACACTGAGTCTGTTGTCTGTCTGCCTGTATTCCGCACACTGAATCTGTTGTCTGTCTGCGTGTATTCCGCACACTGAGTCTGTTAACTGTCTGCCTGTATTCCGCACACTGAGTCTGTTAACTGTCTGTCTGTATTCCGCACACTGAGTCTGTTATCTGTCTGCCTGTATTCCGCACACTGAGTCTGTTGTCTGTCTGTCTGTATTCCGCACACCAAGTCTGTTATCTGTCTGCCTGTATTCCGCACACTGAGTTTGTTGTCTGTCTGCCTGTATTCCGCACACTGAGTCTGTTAACTGTCTGCCTGTATTCCACACACTGAGTCTGTTGTCTGTCTGCCTGTATTCCGCACACTGAATCTGTTAACTGTCTGCCTGTATTCCGCACACTGAGTGTGTTGTCTCTCTGTCTGTCTGTATCCCGGGCAGTGAGATCGTTGTCTGTCTGTTTGCATGTCTGTCTGCATTCCGCACACTGAGTCTGTTATCTGTCTGCCTGTATTCCGCACACGGAGTCTGTTGTCTGTCAGTCTGTATTCCGCACACTGAGTCTGTTGTCTGTCTGCCTGTATGTCTGTCTGCATCCTGCACCCTGAGTCCGTTTACTTATGCGAGTTCATTTGGCCGTTTCAGCCATATGTGCCAGTGGATGCGATAAGGCGAAGGGATACTGCTCAAAACCCAACGAATGCAAGTGAGTATTTAGTACGTTCCGGCCAGTCATCTGATAAGTGAGACCAGACGTGCAAAACACAGCTATTGAAGTAGGGTTGATCGTCCACAGCTACTGATCTCACTGCTGTCCCCCGCCAACGTCCACAGCCAGTCATCTCACTGCTGTCCCCCGCCAACGTCCACAGCCACTGATCCTACTGCTCCCCCGCCAACGTCCACAGCCAGTCATATCACTGTTGTCCCCGGCCAACTTCCACAGACACTGATCCTACTGCTGTCCCCGGTCAACATTTATTCTCTGGGTACGTTTTACGTTATTCGATTCTTGCTAACTGTGCCATTGATGGACTCTGCTGCATTGCATTGGATGTTTGTGTCTGGTGGAGATGCTAGAAACGTATCACTGCGTCGTGTGTAGCCCAGGTGCGGTGGAAATTAGTGATTTTTGAGGATGCACAGCAGCACTGGCAGGCATAGTTTGCCATAATACATTGTTTTTTTAAGCCGGAGAATGGAGTTGCGCTCATGAATTTCCCAGTTCAGGCAGAAACTGGCATTTCTGAACCACATTTTTCTTCATTTATAGCATTATGCATCCATTTAATCTGTAATTATCCGTTCCGTGCGGTATTATCAGAAAAAAATGAATCAATTTGTGAAGAAACTCCGATGATGAGGGACAAAGGAGATGCACGATGCACGATGCACGCTGGAGATGCACGATGTTACATCGGGAGTTAACTTTCATCCCCAAAAGTATATCAAGTTCCACCTGCGATGTAACCGACTCGCATTGCATCTCAGCACGCAGTATTTGTTCGCAGGATGCGTGTACGTCGCCCCACTGTTCGCCAGTTGACGACACTAATGTTTCATGTTCTGACCAATAGATGTCGCATCGGATGGGCAGGGCAGTCGTGCAGCTCCTGCCAGCTCCTGCCTGGATGTGTGAAGGGCTACTGCGACAAGCCCTTGGAGTGCAAGTGCCATTCAGGCTGGACGGGTTTCTTCTGTGAGAGGGGTAAGCTATTGAGCCACACACAAAGTCGAGGTTTTTTAACGACGGCTTTAAGATGGGCGTAGTCTGGGCAGTGGCGTAGCCAGAGGATTTCATCCAGGAGGACATCTGAAGATGGCCCCCACTATGCTTAGGCCCGCACACTTTTCCGAAACTGCTCAGGTTTCAGCACTTTTGGCACATATACATATACGTATACATATACACATACACATACACATACAAATGCACATACACATACACACACACATAATATATATATATATATATATATATATATATATATATATATATATATATATATATATATATATATATATATAGGTCTGGTAGTGACCAGAAAAAAAAACACAAGCCGTTTAGCTGGCGACAAACACCAACGAACCAAAAACATATCCCGGAGAGTAAAGGGAAAGCAACACATCTCGAATAAAGGAATAAATATTATTAGCTTTGGCAAAAATGTCATTACTCATCTCCATAAACGTAATTGCTTCTTCCTGTCATTTGCTGCGTTCAGAAATAGTTTATTGATGAAGCTGTTCATGATAAGGGAACATTGGAAGCAATTAAGTACCCACCTACCATTGACGCTGCATTGCTATGGTATGCTTTTTCATGCATAACATTTTGCGTACTTCACCAACTTTCCGAACCCTCTGACCCTTTCCGGGACTGCTGATCCCGATCTCAGGTGGGTTCCTGACCCCCCTCCCCTAAACTCCACCGGGATCTCCACCTCTGAATTGGAGGATGGCGTGAGGATGCTTGAGCATCGACATCAGGTGCTGAAACATCGTCCTCCCAGAGTTCACCTTCCCCGCCATTTGACTCTCCAGTTAGCAATCAGTAGATGTGATCCAGTAGATGATTATCTGCAATCACACATCCACACAACCATGATGCTATGCAATTTACAAATTAAGTCTTCTTTTGTTTGTGGTGGAGGAACGACTGGTGCTACATGATAGGAATGGACCTCAAAGTGATCCTGCCGTTTTGTCCGATGATGAGGTGCCTGACCATAACACTGCTGGCTTTATCTTCCAGCGATTTGTGCTGACAACTGCAGTGAAGAACATGGTTATTGCGAGAAGCCTGGCACATGCAGGTGAGCACCGCAATGAATGCTGATCTTAAGCCAGTGCAAACTATCATTAGGGCGCTGGACGAGCAGGATGCGAGGCTGGCTGCATGGTCATAGGGCTACGGACAAAGGATGGATGATCATTGCAGGAAGAAACGCTACGTGACAACAGCATCTGGGTCGTCCTGATAGCTTGTGGTGACACATCCTGATGACGTCCAATTTCAGACAGAAGTGTGACCGATTTCCGGAATTGCGGCAAGTACGTTGAAATTTGATGCACGCGTACTATTTTCGGCACAGTCCATCACTTCCGCATAACGGCAATGAAAACTAATTCGCTTGAACTGAAATTGGCTATATTCTTCATGAAATGTGGTTCCCTTGATGTATCACATGAACGAACACATCACGAACCACATGAAGCACATGAACATTCCATGAACGCATTTTACACTAGAGTGGATCAATGCGAACTGTGCAAATAGCGAAGGTGTTCTGGTCGTATGTGTTTCACAACTTTGTTTTCGCTCAGTTCATGCCACACAGCCGTTCAGTGTGGCATTCCCTGTAACAGAAAGCAGAGCTGAGAGCTGAGAGCTGGCAGAGAGCTGCCTGTCCTGTCCGTCACCGACGTGCCAACGTCAACTGTACATGACCAGCGTGCCAATGTCACCTGTCTGTGATCGACGTATCAATGTCACATGTACATGACCAATGTGCCAATGTCACCTGTACATGACCAGCGTGCCAATGTCACCTGTCTGTGACCGACGTGTCAATGTCACATGCCCGTCACCGATGTGCCAATATCACCTGTGCGTGATCGACGTGCCAATGCCACGTGCCAGATGACCAACGTGCCAATGTCACCTGTCTGTGACCGACGTGCCAATGCTGCCGCAGGTGTGACGTGGGCTGGCACGGGACAAACTGTGCCACCTGCTTCCCCTACCCGGGCTGTGTGCACGGCAACTGCACCAATCCCTGGGAGTGCAACTGTGAGCAGGGCTGGGCCGGCTTCCTGTGTGACAAGCGTGAGTACCAATCTGCCGCCGGCACAAGCCGGTCAGACCGTTCTGCCCCTGCTACGTCCCTGACCAGTACCGACCTGCCGCCGGCACCAACCGTTCAGACCGTTCTGCCCCTGCTACGTCCCTGACCAGTACCGGTCTGCCGCCGGCACCAGCTGCCCAGACCGTTCTGCCCCTGCTACGTCCCTGACCAGTACCGACCTGCCGCCGGCACCAACCGTTCAGACCGTTCTGCCCCTGCTACGTCCCTGACCAAATCAACATGCGACATCAGTTCCGGCAGTCTGGCCAATAACTGACGTCCAAAAGCTGACGACAAATAACCGACGACCAATAGCTGACGCCTCCGACGGACGGCTCCCAGAGACAACCCCATCATACATTAATGTCCAGTTAAGCGTATATTGGATAAAAGCTCGGCACACTGCTGCACCTAATACACTCGAGATAAAAAGGAGGAACCATATCAGATTTTCCTGAGTTCTGATAATTTGGGATACGAGAAGACAAGAAATATTTAATATTTAATATTTAAATTTAATAATATTCATTTGACGCAACTTTTGCACGGAACAATGCAGTCCTACTGGGTTTGTAGATAAATTCCTGAATAATCAAATTCCGAGGACAAAAAGATATAAATAAATCGCATTCAGGCATTGACAAACAGGAAGGCTTATGCGCACTTTCTGTGGTTCCGGGCGCTCAGTCTCACCGCTAGAAGCGCACCCTCTGGTTCCGGGCGCTCAGACATGCGGCCGGCATCTGTCCGTGAGTCAGCTGATTGTTGCCCGCCACCGCCGCCACTCGGACATATTCTGTGGTTTTGGGCTCCGGCCACCACTGTTTGTGAGATGGGTCTCTAAACAGGGGCTGCGGAACTTAGGGGGCGCTGGAGCGCTGCCCCCTTGCGCGAGCAGGGGGGGGGGCGTCACACCCCGTTGGTGAGCTCACTAAAACTGCTTTCTCTCCCTAGATACCACGCTTTTATAAAATCACAGTTAAGACAGCCAGGTTATATAGGTACGGCCAGAACACATGGTCCTAATTTTCTGGTCATTTTTTTCAGTACTTTTAAGGATTGAAAGGGAAATATTTTCCTGGAGCACAGCACGCTTTGTTCGGCATCACTACTATAACTAACTAACATTGATCTTGTTTGCTATATTGAAAGCTGAAGGCCACCTCATCCGGATAACTTGGACTCAGCGGCGAACTCAGCGGAGCATATGTTCAAATGCTAATTGTGAACGAAAATTCCTTCAACCATCCTAACCTTAGCTCGCACTGTCTCGTGGAGGGGGTGTTTTTCCACCACCACCCCCTAATATTTTTTTTCCCCGCGGAGAGTGGAAAAAAACGGCGGGCGGCAGCGCGCCGAAATCTGACATACCTTTCCCCATATCAATTTGACATGTTGTGTGAAGATTTTAAGGTCATGCTATCCATGGTCACCGAGTTAGTCAAGGTCAAGTGAGGTCGCCTCAAAACAAGCTCGACCAGTCGTGAGGCTTTAACGGGTCAGGAGGATATATGAATGAAACTTTCAGCGTGTACTTATCTTTAGGGACGAACAAATTGCGCTAGAAGAATTTGTGATTTAAAAAAGTTTTTCATGCCTTCTTTTTTTTTTTTTCATATTTGCCCATTAAGGCTAAAATCGAAGATTCTGGCTAAAGCAAGCAATTTTATGAGGCTAAGTTTACTTAAAGCAACGAATCTCGGTGAGCTCAACCCATTATAAAAATACAAATTTCAAAAATGAAACACAAAAATTCGCAAATTTTTACGATATACATTGTATTCTTGAAATTGGCAAACATTTTGGGGCCATGGTCGATTTCGTCTTCCTTTTGTGATCCCAAATAATTTTGTTTTTAAAATCTCCCCAAAATGAACTCCCGGAGCCAAAAGCATGAAGTCAGTCGTGACCACAAAAACTCCCATAGTGACGTCACTTTTTGAGGGGACAACAAAATTTGTGATTGTTTCTGGCTGTACTCGTCAAGGGCGTTCCGATGACACCTATTCCGTTTTCGTGCGACGCTTAGTTTGGAGATTAGAGGGGTATATAATGACCCGATTCCGAGACGGGGGTGTGAGGATCTGACCGAAAACACTGGGTTAACCATTTTAGGGTAAGTTAGCAAATCCCGACCAAATTTTCCATTTTCGGCATATATGTCATCGTCGTCTCCCTTGGTAAACATGTCTTTAACACATGCCCTTGGATTCAGAGGCCACTAAGGCACTATGTTTCCTAGAGCGATGTTCCCACAGGAACGGTTGACTGCAGCCTCTTCTCTTCCTCTCTTTTGAGCCAATGCCACCTCGCTGGAAAATCCGTGTCTCTTGGTGAGGTCTGAGTTCATCCCACTTATTTTTCTCAATTTATGGTGTTCCATCCGGGAAGATGGCACCCGGCCCACCCGATGAATGCTCCGCATATACATTCCTTGGCCTGTCCTTGCTTCTGCCAGGCAATTCGTGATATGTTTTTGGGCGAGGGGGAGGGCATTCACAGACTTTGCCACTGCCGTCCCTCCTCACAGCCGTACCCTCGCCCACACCCGAGGTGGGTGTGGCGGCTACTGCCGTCCCTCCTCACAACCGTACCCTCGCCCACAGCCGAGGTGGGTGTGGCGGCTACTGCCGTCCCTCCTCACAGCCGTACCCTCGCCCACAGCCGAGGTGGGTGTGGCGGCTACTGCCGTCCCTCCTCACAGCCGTACCCTCGCCCACAGCCGAGGTGGGTGTGGCGGCTACTGCCGTCCCTCCTCACAGCCGTACCCTCGCCCACAGCCGAGGTGGGTGTGGCGGCTACTGCCGTCCCTCCTCACAACCGTACCCTCGCCCACAGCCGAGGTGGGTGTGGCGGCTACTGCCGTCCCTCCTCACAGCCGTACCCTCGCCCACAGCCGAGGTGGGTGTGGCGGCTACTGCCGTCCCTCCTCACAGCCGTACCCTCGCCCACAGCCGAGGTGGGTGTGGCGGCTACTGCCGTCCCTCCTCACAGCCGTACCCTCGCCCACAGCCGAGGATCCGTGCGGCTACCAGCCAGGCATCTGCCAAAACGGAGGCAGCTGCCACAACACTGTCGTCAACGAGGACCCGGCGTACCGGTGCGCTTGCCCGGCCGGCTTCTCGGGCGACGTGTGCTCGGTGAAGGTGCCGATCACCACCACCACCACGACCACGACCACCACGACCACGACCACTACGACCACGCCGGCGCCGCTCCAGCACGGCCACACGCAGGTGGACGTGCCGATGCAGAACAGAGTGGTGGGCGCCAACGGGTCGGACTGGACGCCCGTTACCACCCTGCTCGTGGCGTCGCCAGACGCCAAGCTGAACACGTCGCAGCGCGCGCCGGCCGCCGGTGGCGCCACCCGCGGCAACCAGACGCAACCGACGCGCGTCGGCCCGGTGTCGAACCGCATAGATCGGCGCATAGACGCGTCGGCCAACGTGACGGCCACCAACCCGGACGACCAGCAGCTGGCGCCGACGTCGGCGCCGACGCCGCTCGACACCGAGGCGCAGGCGCAGGTCATCGCCGACAACATCAAGTACGTCATCAGCTCCTTCAAGCGGATGGCCAAGACGCTGTTCCCGCATGAGCCGGCGCGGCCGCCGCCGCCGCACCAGCGCCTGCTGATGCGGCGGCCGCCGGTGCGCCAGGTGGCGCCGCAGCTGGTGCGGGGCAGGCCGCGGCCCCTGCGGCCGGCGCCATACCCGCGTCACGCCTACCCCAACTACGCGGGGCCGCGCGGCAGCCTGCCGCCCGGCTTCGTGCTGCACCAGGGCCGGCGGGGCGTCAGCTCGGCCAACCTGGGCAGAGGCCGCCGTCCGGCCACCGACGTGGCTGGCCACCGAGGTCAGCGGGTCACTGTGATGGAGTCGCCGCGCTCACTGGGCGCCGAGCCAGCCAGGGCTCAACCCAGCGCGGTCGCTGAGCGGATGCGGTCTCGCGCCGCTCGGAACATTGCCGCGCCCGCTACTGATCAGTAGGTCCACTGACGCCTGCTACTGATCAGTAGGTCCACTGACGCCCGCTACTGATCAGTAGGTCCACTGGCGCCTGCTACTGATCAGTAGGTCCACTGACGCCCGCTACTGATCAGTAGGTCCACTGACGCCCGCTACTGATCAGTAGGTCCACTGACGCCCGCTACTGATCAGTAGGTCCACTGACGCCTGCTACTGATCAGTAGGTCCACTGGCGCCTGCTACTGATCAGTAGGTCCACTGACGCCTGCTACTGATCAGTAGGTCCACTGACGCCTGCTACTGATCAGTAGGCTCCAGTGCCGCCCCACTGACGCCTGCTACTCATCAGTAGGCTCCAGTGCCGCCCCACTGACGCCTGCTACTGATCAGTAGGCTCCACTGACGCCTACTACTGATCAGTAGGCTCCAGTGCCGCCCCACTGACGCCTGTTACTGATCAGTAGGTCCACTGACGCCTGCTACTGATCAGTAGGCTCCAGTGCCGCCCCACTGACGCCTGTTACTGATCAGTAGGTCCACTGACGCCTGTTACTGATCAGTAGGCTTCAGTGCCGCCCCACTGACGCCTGCTACTCATCAGTAGGCTCCAGTGCCGCCCCACTGACGCCTGCTACTCATCAGTAGGCTCCAGTGCCGCCCCACTGACGCCTGCTACTCATCAGTAGGCTCCAGTGCCGCCCCACTGACGCCTGCTACTCATCAGTAGGCTCCAGTGCCGCCCCACTGACGCCTGCTACTCATCAGTAGGCTCCAGTGCCTCCCCACTGACGCCTGCTACTCATCAGTAGGCTCCAGTGCCGCCCCACTGACGCCTGCTACTGATCAGTAGGTCCACTGACGCCTGTTACTGATCAGTAGGCTTCAGTGCCGCCCCACTGACGCCTGCTACTGATCAGTAGGTCCACTGACGCCTGCTACTCATCAGTAGGCTCCAGTGCCTCCCCACTGACGCCTGCTACTGATCAGTAGGCTCCAGTGCCGCCCCACTGACGCCTGTTACTGATCAGTAGGTCCACTGACGCCTGTTACTGATCAGTAGGCTTCAGTGCCGCCCCACTGACGCCTGCTACTCATCAGTAGGCTCCAGTGCCGCCCCACTGACGCCTGCTACTCATCAGTAGGCTCCAGTGCCGCCCCACTGACGCCTGCTACTCATCAGTAGGCTCCAGTGCCTCCCCACTGACGCCTGCTACTCATCAGTAGGCTCCAGTGCCGCCCCACTGACGCCTGCTACTCATCAGTAGGCTCCAGTGCCTCCCCACTGACGCCTGCTACTCATCAGTAGGCTCCAGTGCCGCCCCACTGACGCCTGCTACTCATCAGTAGGCTCCAGTGCCTCCCCACTGACGCCTGCTACTCATCAGTAGGCTCCAGTGCCTCCCCACTGACGCCTGCTACTCATCAGTAGGCTCCACTGACGCCTGCTACTCATCAGTAGGCTCCAGTGCCGCCACACTGACGCCCGTTACTGATCAGTAGGCTCCACTGACGCCTGCTACTGATCAGTAGGCTCCAGTGCCGACCCACTGACGCCTGCTACTGATCAGTAGGTCCACTGACGCCTGCTACTGATCAGTAGGCTCCAGTGCCGCCCCACTGACGCCCGATTGGCAGCCGAAACCGGCCGAACAGGGCCGTCGGCTGTGGGTTTCAAGGTACGCTGAGTGGCTCCACTCGGGCCGGGAATGCAGGCCGATCGGCAAGGCGTCGCTACGCGGCGTGTCAGCTGGCCAGTGACGGTGCGGCGCGGCGTGTCAGCTGGCCAGTGACGGCGCGGCGCGGCGTGTCAGCTGGCCAGTGACGGCGCGGCGCGGCGTGTCAGCTGGCCAGTGACGGCGCGGCGCGGCGTGTCAGCTGGCCAGTGACGGCGCGGCGCGGCGTGTCAGCTGGCCAGTGACGGCGCGGCGCGGCGTGTCAGCTGGCCAGTGACGGTACGGCGCGGCGTGTCAGCTGGCCAGTGACGGTGCGGCGCGGCGTGTCAGCTGGCCAGTGACGGTGCGGCGCGGCGTGTCAGCTGGCCAGTGACGGCGCGGCGCGGCGTGTCAGCTGGCCAGTGACGGCGCGGCGCGGCGTGTCAGCTGGCCAGTGACGGCGCGGCGCGGCGTGTCAGCTGGCCAGTGACGGCGCGGCGCGGCGTGTCAGCTGGCCAGTGACGGCGCGGCGCGGCGTGTCAGCTGGCCAGTGACGGTGCGGCGCGGCGTGTCAGCTGGCCAGTGACGGCGCGGCGCGGCGTGTCAGCTGGCCAGTGACGGCGCGGCGCGGCCGTGTGGCAGCTGGCCAGTGACGGCGCGGCGCGGCGTGTCAGCTGGCCAGTGACGGTGCGGCGCGGCGTGTCAGCTGGCCAGTGACGGTGCGGCGCGGCGTGTCAGCTGGCCAGTGACGGTGCGGCGCGGTGTGGGAGGCGCCCAGCTGCGCCACATTGCGCCCAGACCAGTTGTGTCACATTGCGCCCAGACCAGTTGTGTCGCAGGACGGGTGTGTGAGGAGAGTGTTGGAGAGAGTGCTGGTACGCCCACCGCGCTCACACGTTGCTCTCCGTTGTTGGTTGGCTGTTGGCTCTGTGTTTACTGCCACGAACAATGGACCAAATTCGTCGTATTTATCTTAGAGTGTGATATGGAGTTGTTGATTTTGCGACAGCAGGCGGCTCACGACGGGTGAGAGGTGCGAATTGTTACGATACTGGTCCCGGGCCGAAGTGTGGCTAGACCAGTGACCTATCGCTGATTAATACATCACTATCGAGGTGCTGTGTTGTTGTAGACCTAACCTTCATCTCGGCTGATGTGCCAGAGCCATGGAGGCGTACTTGAGCGTGAACGAGGTGCATGATGTCATTGGTAAATGAAACATTATATACTACTACACTCAAAAGCTACCCGTATGTATTGTTTATTACGCGTATTTATGCATCCTTCAAGCGAAACGTGACGGACCGTTCATGGCACAGAGACATGGATGACATCATGGGCAGTCGGTGGCATAGTGAAAGCGCAATTGATATTGCATTTTCCAGGATTTGAGATGGGTGAGGATAGTGATTCTTACTACGATCAGGCAGGGAATACAAAATGGTGAACATGAAACGTCCACATCAGATAAGCTATTTTGTTGGCAAGAGGCGCGCGCTATTGGCATAGCTGATGGGACATCCGTCACCGATCCAATGGTGTACAATTGTTTGGAAAGGTCATGTCAGGTCACCGACCTGTGACATCATGAGTAGGAACACAAGTACATTTATCGCCGGAATCAGGAATTATCGTCAATCAACCTTAATTATTTTACCAAAATGACCAATGTTCGTTGCAATACGGAAATTGATAACTCAATCAGCCTGCTTTCATAGATCTTGAACCTTCCAAGCTCATTTGAGGTCGTTGGTCGAATTTTAACGCAGCTGATCTTTTCCAGCTTGTCACTCTGTGGTTAATTTCTACGCCAAAAATGAATTTGGCGTCCACTGTGACCTGTATACTAGAAAATACGAGAGAAAGTTGTCGCGTACTATTTCGGAAGCTTCCAAAACGAGGTTAACACTTCAATCTCATCTTTGCGCATGTGAGTATGGGGAGGGGATGAGTAGGTGGCAGATGGAGCGACGATCCCTTAACTTGAAGCCTGGGGCCAACTCCCCTTCAAACTGGGCCCATAGTAGCGCAGCACGGTGATGAGCACGTTTTGTGCTAAGAGAATGAAGTGCAGTGGTGGTAGTGTTTTATTGTTTCACTTGCTTTCACTTGCTAAACTGTCTCAGTCGCGCCAAAATTGGTATATTTATATTTTGCAGCTCTGGCTTTGTGGGCGTATTCTTGCAGATATTCCAGTTGAGTGCCCAATCATCATATCAGTCGAGATGCCTCGAAGCCAAAATCACAACCAACCTGCGCACGACAGCCGGGAATGTCACGGAGCGTGATGTCAGAAACCGTTCTGGTGGTTATTGGCCTTACGACACGTTAACCGTTGAGTCATGTAGCGTCGCTAATCTCTCACGCCGATTGGTCGCGGGCGGAAATTAGCGACAGGTAAGACTCGAACCCACAATCTTTCGACTGTGAGACGGGCAACTTACCCCTAGACTACTCGTCCTCAGAAACCGTTCTGGCTGATTTCTTGCGGGAAGATTCGGCAAGATGGTGGGTGATACACCCCGATGGCTGTTGGCAATTGCAAGGTAGTGTGATTGGTGTGATTTTTAACATGCTATAAGAACCAAAATGGCCGAATTTGGCATCGTAGAATTGCAGACAATTATACGATGGAAAAGATAAAAAGCACCTTGATGCATTTTACAGGTTTCCGAAAATCGCAACTCAAACTAGGATAGAAGATGTGTCCCGGCTAAAAGATATGAATACACATTTCATTATTTGCATCTTGTAATAGGTCTTGTTGTCTCCCTCACTATGCTGAGCCCGTAGTTATGTCACAGGCTCACCGCTGTGCGAACACTTTCAGGGATGCAAACTTCGAACGACTGTGCTATGGTGTCCCGTTTGCTGTCCGCACGATGGTGGCGCCATCTTTCCACGACAATTGAACCAGTAGTCTGCACGACCTCCAGCGCTTACGGTGTCTGCACAGCACTATCTCTTAGCGCCACCAGCGGATCTAGGGGATGGTGCACGAGGACTATGCCCCCCCAAGCGACCTGAAGGAGGACTATCCCCCCTAACTTGGCTGTAAAATAGCCTCAATATATCACTTTGAAGGCACATACCAGGGCATATGGAAATAAATTATCTAGGTGGGACGACTGCGAAAAAAATCACGAAAAGAGAAGAATCTGGTCGGGATCACAAAATTTACTACTAAAAAATGAATAAATTGTCGGATCCCAAGGGGTTCTTACAAATGCCCTTATGGATACTGATGCTAAAAACGCAAGGGGAATGATTGGTTATGTTATAAGTGGGCGAAATGCACTGATATTGTTTGTTTTCGTCCTTTCCACCGATCGTCGTCATCCTGTCCGGAATGTGCGGGACCTGCTCTTTCGGTTCCCCGATTACACGCGGTATTCCGCAGCGAATTCCGCTTGAAATCCGTGAAGAACGCCGCACTGCGTGGAAGGTGGCGGAATTGTCCGTGGAATGCCAGCAAGGAGCGCTCCCTTGGCCGTCTCCCGGGGCAGCAGCGGTGCAGGTGGAGCGGCGGATTCCGTCGAGGCCTATCGACGACCCCAGCGGCATGGTGGTAGTGGCGTCCTGTAACTGATCTTCCATGACTATCAACGGGGCGGGTCAGAGGCAGTGGACAGGGCAGGAGGCTCCTCCTCGTCCAGTGCTGGCGGATGTTTGCAGCATAAGGCAGCGATGACCTCGCCTGTCGACCCTGAGGACGTGCTGCTGGACATTAGGACACGGAGGACCGCGCCGACATCTCCACACGCACACTGAGCGCGGACTCGGCGCGTGATCCAGTCAGCAGCTGGTGTGCGCGGGGCGGCGGCATTCCGCCACTGTGCGGGTGAGGCTGCCGAGCCACACCTCTGCCAGGACTGTGGGCTGGCAGGGTGTCGTCCGGCCAGCGCGATGACGAGTCGGCGGCCAGCGGGTGCGCTGCCATAGGAATTGAGGCGATGCCTCGGTAACCGACCGAAGCCTGGCCAGGCCTGTGGCGATGCCACAGACCGCAGCCTCCGCCGGCTGGGTAGATGGTGCAATAACGGCGACAAAGCCACAGCGACAACGGACCGTGCCACACAGGGAGGCCACGCACCTGGGGAGGCCACGCGCCTGGGGAGGCCACGCGCCTGGGCGACTGGAAGCCTGGCGCAGGAGGCACGCCAGCGCTAGCTGCACGAGCTCCATGTGATCGCGAATTTCGGCCAACTCCGATTGGTGCAGGTCGCGCAACCGGAGTGAGACGGTCTCGTGGCCACGGCTGTGATGTCCGCTGGCGCCCGTGGTCGCCTCTGCTGCTGCGTCGTGGGGTCGGGACTTGGTCTGTCCGTCGGTCGGTCGTGTTTTGCAGGCCGTCGGTTGTCATCGCTGCATGGCTGCGCTGGAGTTGGTGCAGGCTGCCGCTGCTGCGGACTGCTGCTGATGAAGGCTGCCGGGGGTATGGGCTGCCGCTTGTACGGGCTGCTGCTCGTGTGGGCTGCCGCTGGCACGTGCTGCTGCTGATACCGGCTGCCGCTGACGCGGGCTGGTGCTGGCACGGGCTGGTGCTGGCACGGGCTGCTGCTGGTACGGGCTGCCGCTGGTACGGGCTGCCGCTGGTACGGGCTGCCGCTGGTACGGGCTGCTGCTCGTGTGGGCTGCCGCTGGCACGGGGTGCCGCTGGTACGGGCTGCCGCTGGCGCGGGCTGCCGCTGATGCGGGCTGCCGCTGGTACGGGCTGCCGCTGGTACGGGCTGCTGCTCGTGTGGGCTGCCCCTGGTATGGGCTGCCCCTGGTACGGGCTGCCGCTGGTTGCAGGATTACGGGGCAGGACTTCTACGTCAGCTGTCGCATCACCAGTCGATGTTGGCCGCCGTAATCTCCCGCGGGTGTGCTCTCACTTCAGTGCAGCACGACGGTCACGGAGCCCTGTCTGCACTGGTAGCACCATGCTTGGCCCCCGACCAACATTACATTTGTACCTACAGGTCGCATGGCTAGGCTCCGTTTTGACTCACTTGACACTATTTCATTGGATGCATTCCCTTCATGAACGTTCTTGTATATGGTTCTACTACGTAGGCTCCGGATCAGGGAACTAGACGACTTTACGGCGTGCATGGGCCTATGGACCTCCATTTCCGTCCTGGGGCCTCCTATTATGTCCTGGGAGGCACCCTGATCAATCCATTATCCGCCTCAAAATTAGGAGTCTCACGTCTTGCGGACATTCTCTTCCATCCTGGTGGCCCCCTTACCCATCATCTATGCCTCCGCTTGTGTTCTGGGGCCTCCTCCATATCCTATGGTTTCCGCTCTCGTTTCCTCATGGCCTCGTCTCGCGTTCTGGAGGCCTCTGCCAACTTATTGAGCTCCTGTAACCCTTGGGACCTCTTCTTCTATTCTGAGGCTCTTTATCAGTCTTGGGGAAACCTCTGTTTTCCTAAAAGCCACCTTTCCTGGCCCAGGGATCTCTTCTTCGAATTTTGGGTCATCTGTTAAGTTTTGGATGGCTCCTTTTCTATCATTGCTCCCCCGTTTACATTGCTTACCCTACTTCTCTTACATTCTTCCGGGGAGGTCAATTTTTGGGCCTCTCCGAACCGACGTTTGGTGGCAAATCAGGATGTGGAAGGCAACTGCCACTGCTTCGACCCAATTCTTGTTCGTGGAAACCGCAAACCAAGTAAGTACTGACAGCCATACACGATGTATTCAGGGAAAGCAAAAAATCTGATGGCGCAGAATGTTAGTGCCGACAGCAATGCAATGCAATGCAATACACACCAAAAACGACACGGTAATGCCACTCTATTGATGTACTCATCTGGTGCTGTACTCCATCACTCCTTACGGCAAAAGGGTGCAAGCGATATTTGCCAATCTAAGAGTTCCAATCAAGCGAAAACATAGAACATCGGCACCACAAATAACATCACGTCGTCTCAGCTCTCATATGCAAATAGCACAGTTGCTATGCAAGACGTATTTTCTCGGGAATACTATGCTAATGCCATGCTACAGCAGTATAATAGTTAGGATAATCTCACGCTATGCGTAAATGCAGTCTCATAGTATTATCGCCATCCATGAAGTTATGGCAGTACCGGAAAGAGTACCGGGGGTACCGAGGCGCATCGCTTCTGCTGCCTCAGCCGTGCGCACAATATACACGACTGGGTGGTGGGAACACCAATCGCCCAGGCGGCACGGCTCCCAGTTTCGCAGTCAGCACCACCGCCAGGGTGGTGACAGGCGCGTCTGAACCGAGTGCCCTCCAGTGAAGCCCAGCAGCGACAGAGCAGCGGACGCCCCGTGCTGACGCCGCGCGACCGGGCCCACGTCGACCACAGCGTGACCAGCCAGCCAACACTGTTCAGACTTGCATACAGAGCGCCCAGCCGCACTGGCGGGTCGCTCGGCCTGCTGACCGATGTCTAGGCGGCAGTCGGGTCCATGACCCGACCCAGGAACAGCGTGGCTCCCACCCTGACGTCTCGAAGGGCGAAGATGAATGGTCGATCGACCACGAACGGTTCCGGCTTTGGGGTCACCATGCGGAAGCCTATCGACAGCCCTGTGAAACCAGTCGATTACAGATCATCGGAACGCAATGGTGAAGCACATCATGCCACCAAAGTGTCGATTCGTATGTGACCGAATATTCGCCTGTTTTTGGGTAAAACGGTAGCTTTCTTTCCTCACCATCGTGCATATCGATCATCAGTAACAACCGGTGGACACTGAACTGCTGATGGTAACATTCTGAACAGACGGTTATCATTGGATATTCGTTGTGGTGGTTGGAGAGCAGCACTACGAACTCTACGACTGACCAATTCCATCATTGAGAAAATTGAACATTTAATTATCATAGTGCCCCACTTCAGCTTAAGCGTTTGACTCCACACCCACCGGATACATCCCGTCACTAAGGTCAAGGGACAGCGATCCAAGAGGTCCTTTCTGTATTAGACTTGGCGGTTCTCACCCGCATTTCGACGTTCTGCAACCCGTCGACAACCCAGCCAAGATTACACACAGGTAGCACTGACCTGTGGCAGCCGAGGCTTCTGTGCCCTCCTCATTGACCTCGATGACAGCCTTGTGAACTGCGCTAGTGACGTGCAGACCTGGTTTGCCACTGATGCCACTGAGGTCGGCCTTGCCGCCCTTGAACAGGTCTGTCATCCCCATCTGTCAGGAGAGAGATCACTCGAGCAGGTCCGTCATCCACATCGGTCAGGAGATATACCACTCCATCTATAGCGACATTGTGTGCGTACCGATTCCGACTCAGCGTGAGAGAGAGAGAGACAGAGATAGAGAGAGGTGAAAATAAATAAATATATATATATGTATATATATATATATATATATATATATGCATATATATACAAATATATATATATATATATATATATATATATATATATATATATATATATATATATATATATATATATATATATATTTATATATATAAAAATATTATATATATATATATATATATATATATATATATATATATATATATATATATATATCTGCATAAATGTGACATGTGTAACAACTGCTTCGGTGGCTTGCGCACATGGGAAGAAGCCGTGCGTACAGGCAAATAAATCTACCTCTGGATGATATTTATTTAGAGCATCTGTTACCTACAGCAAATGGCAGGCCGAGCATGCATATCCCAATACCGGGGGCGGATACAAGGGGGCACTGGAGGCATATGCCCTCTTGTATCTACCCACTCCCACCCCCATGGAAGGTGTGCGTCCTTCTGGGAAGGCTTGAGTGCACCCCTCGAATTTTTTAAGCCAGAGGCGTTATGAGAGGCAAGGCGCCCATCCGGGAAGGCCGGTACTGCGCGCTCCTACAGGTGGCATACTACTGCGTGCACTAACTTTTACTACGCGCTCCTTCTAATCGTAGTAGAACGTGAAAGCATTGTTCCCACCATTAAGAGCGAGGTGAAAGTTATGGATAGCCTACTCCTGTGTATATACGACAGATGGTCACACAGGCGACCTGGCCGAAGCCTACTCCTGTGTATATACGACAGATGGTCACACAGGCGACCTGGCCGAAGCCGGGTAGCCTGTTCTGGATAGCCTACTCCTGTGTATATACGACAGATATACACAGGCGACCTGGCCGAAGCCTACTCCTGTGTATATACGGCAGATGGTCACACAGGCTACCTGGCCGAAGCCTACTCCTGTGTATATACGACAGATGGTCACACAGGCTCGGGATAGCCTACTCCTGTGTATATACGACAGATGGTCACACAGGCGACCTGGCCGAAACCGGGTAGCCTGTTCTGGATAGCCTACTCCTGTGTATATACGACAGATGGTCACACAGGCGACCTGGCCGAAGCCGGCTGACGTCTACGCGCGTTGCTGGTCGAAGGCGAACAAGGACAAGAGCAATGCCGTTTCGATTTTCGAATTGCCTGTAATCGGTAATTAACATATCTACTAGGCTATAGCGACTCCTGCACAATGACCGTAATGCCTACGATAGCTGGCTACCAACGCACCTCCCCATTCTCCCTATAACACAAATTACATCAAGATCCTCCAAAATATCGCTGGTGCTTGGAGCGTTCCAGGACAGATCGACCCAACCATAAAACCCTCACCGCTCAGAATGCGATTAAAATTGATGTACAGGGTAACTCTGATTTACAACGAATATTCTTAATATCATCCGAATCCAAAGTCAAGAGCTATGCCCTCCGGCATTGTCAGGTCATGGCAAAACATTGGTACTTACGAATCGATGTAAAACCATCTTTTCTGTATAGAAATGCAAAATGACGCATAGGTTCAGAATTCAAATTTAACGCTATTTTCAAATATGTAACTTGTTTTGAACCAACTTTATATTTGACTCCAATGACCTCGTGACCAAGTATTAAGGTCAACAAAAAATGTCCCCTGCTTTTTTAAATAAATATATGTTGGAAAATGAAGGCAGGACAATGGTTTATATGAATATTCACCAAGAACCTGGTGTATTTTCATTCGTAACGTGTTACGTGATCTCCGAAGGTGATCCGGTTTGCATCGCCAATACCAATCCATGCAGATTGGCATTATATGCAGCCATATATTTCCTTTAGAAGTAGGGCGGAAGCTATTACCATGTAGCAGGCTATTTTTATATGCTGATGATTATGAATGACACCTTTTCGTGACTCTATATAACCTGAGGTCACAAAAAGTCGACCTCGGGAGTCAAATGATCCCAAATGAATACAAGTACTAAAAGGTAGTTTTCAGATTGGTGATTGGTGTAGATTTATCAGAAAACTTCTCCTATACCTTCAGAGATGCTGCCCAAGGATTTCATTGGGTCAACTCCCAATGCACCGTGTATCCATTTGTAGTTTACTGGAACAGCCACGCTACTTCATCTCATACGGCCTGTCACAAAAGTTTCTGCTTCTTATCTGACTGCACGAAGCACAACACAGTCATGGTTCATACGTTCCTACAGCAGCATCTGCCATTCATCTAACAAGCTCCGAAAATAAATTGTGTTTACCTTGAGGTCACTGGTGAGGTCACCGGTCATATGAAGTAAAAATATTTAACTGTTTTCGAGAGCTCACATTCTTAACGCAAACCAGGGCATCAGGGTAATATAAAATATCAGCTGTGGTTCAACACATACAGAGTATTCCCAAAATTGCCCATTTAAATACTTTCTGGTCTTTGATCAAGTAAGGTTACTGGAGAGAAAGTAAAATTGCCGTTTTGATGATTCAGCATACAGTGCAATTCAGTTTCTACGACACATTTTTGCAAGGATTTTGAAAAACTTACATAAACATTAGTATATGCTACGGAGTTTTGCATATCGATATAATCTGGCATGACACCTATAAGGTCAGGTCAAGTGGACAGATTTAAGCGACTCCATTATTACACTTTTTACTGTAAACAAAGACATTAGAGTAACATAAATCTTAGGTGTTGGCCGATGCATGCATTTGATGCCAATAATCATACAACCTGAAATTGTTGTCCTCGGGAAAAGTGATGTCATCTGGGGAGAAGATGCCGAATTCCCGTTTTGGTCTAATGTGCAATGCGTTGCATGTCTATAGGCTACATTTCTACGAGGAACTCGTAAAACGGACCCGCACTTTCGCATATACCACGGAATACTTTCTCTCATCTTCTGTCGTATCCAGCATGTCGTGCTTGAGGTCACGTGATAGACACTGACCTCTCTAAAATAATTACAGCTGGATTGACCTGCCAGTGTTAGATTGTGTCGGATGACAACAAGCAACCGTTTCAGGTGGGAGAAGCAGCACCTGCGATCGATCGATCGATGCGCCATTTTGCATTTCTACACAGAAAAGATGGTTTTATATCGATTCGCAAGTACCAATGTTTCGTCATGACGTGAACATGCCGGAGAGCATAGTTTTCAACCTCGGGGTCTGATGAGATTAAGAATCATCCGATTAAAATCAACACCAAAGAATTGCCCTGTACACCAATTCTTTTAAATTTCTGAGAGATGAGCACGTTCAAATCCGACCCTACTGGGTCGATGTGTCCTGGAACGTCCCGCTTGCGAACCAGGTGGTTACCGTGCACCACATAATTACCTCGCACACATTTTCCTGGTGCGCTCGCCGCCACGCCCGGTATGATGTCGGAGGTAGCGTGTCCGATCGCAAGGTCGCAGGTCCGTTCCAGGTCCGTTCTAACCCGGAGCACGTAGTTCTAACAAGCGTGAGCAACGAAGAGCGTGACAAGCGCGAGTGCGCTGCAAAGTAGAACCCGACAGAGGTCAGAGGTCAGAGGTCCTACTGTCGCATTGCGCGCACAGCGCGTCCACCAAAATATGACAAGGAGCCTGTCACAGGCTATTGGTTTAGCCTGTCACATATTGGTCCTGCAACCTAATGAATTTGCCTATGATGATTAGTCTTTGTTGTTTAAGCTAATTTTGTACATGCTTTTCCAGTGAAGTCTCCACGTGACTCCATGCTTCAGCACAAATCCAGTTGTATCTTGTGACGGATTGTCCTTGATACACTGACTTCACGCCAAGACTTGACTGGAATGACATGCACAAAATCTCTGTGCATGTCATTGTGCATGTCTACTGGAATAACATGCACAAGATTCTGGCCCTGCCCAGGATCTGTTGAAGCCTCCCTGGTTGCACCCTGGTGACGCCCTTGTTCGCTTGCCTCCCATGACTACATCCTAGTGACGTCCTTGGCGCTTCGAGCCTCCCCTGGTTATATCCTGATGACGCCCTTGTTCGATAGCCTCCCTCGATTGCATCCTGGTAACGCCTCTGGCGCTTCAAACCTCCCCAGGTTGCATCGTGGTGATGCCCTTGACCAGTGATTTCTCTGGTTGCATTTTGCTGACACACTTGGCTAATGACCTCTGTGGTTGCATCCTGGCGACACCCTCGACATCTATGACCTAGATGACCCATCACGATGGCACCTGCATTGGCCAAGCAGCCTGCATGAAGTCTGTATCCCAGTGACGTTATCAACATGGTTTGTAGCGACCAACGATCTGGACGCGTAGTAGAAGCGTCGTGGAAGACGTGTAGAACATGAAATCGCTCTATGCAACCCATCGTTTCGCCTTCTAGCCTATTTTACTCCATTAACCCGGTCACAACTGGCGTGCTTTTGCTCTTCTGTGAGTGCCACCACTATAAATGATCATGTCTGCGGCAGGGCGGTCTTCGCACTGAACTTACACCTTCCACGCTAAACATATCCACCGGTGTTACCGGTGCTTGATGCTATAGTGGCTAGGTTCCTCATGATGTTATTTAGATAGGATCACTACACAACACGGCTACCTCCATGAGGATGAGCTTGAGATTGACGCGCTGCTTGAGCTTGAATCTGGGCAGCTGCACTTCCACCGGGTGCATCGAATGTGTGTGCCCACTTAGCCTTGACAGACTGGTGTTGGCCAGCCTCCTCTCCAGCTCGTAGATGCCGTCGCGCTGGTTCGGCAACAGGATCATCATGTTGATATGTTCACCCTGCAACGAGGAGGGTCATCACTGGGGGGATAGCGCACTGAACACCACCGACCGGCGGAATGCTGTCGCTAATTAGGCTAGCTCACGAGATACTCAGACTCAGTATCCTCTGCCTGCCAGTGCATGTGCGGCGCAAAAGGGTCGGGAGCGTGTACATCCAAAAGGGTCGGGAGCGTGTACATCCAAAAGGGTCGGGAGCGTGTACATCCAAACATCGTCAAAAGGGTCGGGAGCGTGTACATCCAAAAGGGTCGGGAGCGTGTACATCCAAAGGGTCGGGAGCGTGTACATCCAAACATCGTCAAAAGGGTCGGGAGCGTGTACATCCAAACATCGTCAAAAGGGTCGGGAGCGTGTACATCCAAACATCGTCAAAAGGGTCGGGAGCGTGTACATCCAAACATCGTCAAAAGGGTCGGGAGCGTGTACATCCAAACATCGTCAAAAGGGTCGGGAGCGTGTACATCCAAACATCGTCAAAAGGGTCGGGAGCGTGTACATCCAAACATCGTCAAAAGGGTCGGGAGCGTGTACATCCAAACATCGTCAAGTTCAACGGTCGCCTGTGGGCGTGGCATGGAAAGAATGGATCCAAAAACGTTAATGTTCTGCCACCCCTATACAAAGACCGTGGAGCCGCTGACGGTCAGGTGTGCACGGGTACCACAGCGCCAGTTCCCGTTATGTGTATGAGCTCTGCAACGTGCGGGCACACCTACCTGAACAGCCGATGCATCTATGAGTTGAGTGACATGAAGCTCGACATTAAGAAAGGCTCACTGTTTTCGCGAGCTTGGAATAGAAAACACTTTTTGTTCTGCCCGGATATCTTCTCAGCTCAAGGTACCTAGCATTACAAGTAATCAAATCATAGGGAATTCACACAGATTCGTACCTTCGAAATCAGTATTCATGTGTTTTCCTGGAATTTCAGAAGCTAATCTAGTCTTGGTGGTTTTAGCATACCTGTGGATGCCCTAGAACCGATTCACACTGAATGTGGTCGCCATCAGAGTAAAAACCTACGCATCCCACTGGAGCGCATTATTCAATTACGTTCGAATGAGGAAACAGTCTAAACATCATGCAAAGGAGCCTGAGTAATTGTGACCACAGCATAGAACAGCATTAGAGCGCAAGAAATACAGAAGTCATTTTCATGCATACTAGCGATGGTCCAAAGAATCTCATCTGATAGTCCCTTAAAACCCAAGTTTCATTTTCATTTTCAAAGCGTATGGAGCAATCATCTTTCCAGTTCGCGAAGCTACGTTAACAAAGTCGGGAGTAAATCAAAGTCAAAGTGATTCAGTCAGCTATATTGGGAGGGGCAGCCTGATTTAGGCTCATGCTTCTCTGTCGCCTCCCGCATATGTGAGCTATATCATACCATGCATTAAATATATTTTTGATGATGATGATGGTCAACAGATCAACGAACGAAATCCATATGTTGCTTGGGCGGTCGGACCTCTAGAGCGCAGTTTCGTACTCTGTCTGTGTCATGACCAGCTACATCGCTACTTCCTTGGTAGCCAGTTCTCTTCGGACGAAAAATGTAGACAATGGCAAGACAAATGCAGACAAAGACCAGGAAGATGTGGCTTGTACGGCATGACGCATGATATATCACAGAGCAAAGCAGGCACCACGACACATCACGAAATAATGCGTCATGGTTTGTTCATATGCATGAAGGGCGAATTTTATTAACGGCCTTAGGTATCGACGTGGTAATGAAAGAACAACGCAGGCAAGCTTTCCCAATATTACAATTAAGCTATGAGCATTTTAAGATCAAGCAGCAAAACTGATCTCGTTTCAATATTACGCAAATGTTCCTTAAATTCTAGCTTGTAACATCAACCCGGATACATGCCTATGGTCCGCTCAAGGCCACACATTCCTATTTGGCCACCCACATGTGTTATGCCAATATGCCACCGTACTTACGGCCAGCAAATACTAGATTAACTTGAGATTGGAACTCACCTTGTACGGTAGCTCCAAGACCCTGGCATCCAGTTCGTACAGGCTTCCAACGGGAAATGTCTTCTTCACCTTCATCATGTCGACTTGCTTCGGCCCGTTTAGAGTGTAAAAGTTGGCTGGCGACGTCTGGTTGCGGTCAAACTTCATGACCCAGTCGCCCTTGAAGTAAACGGCGTTCACCAAAACCATTCGGGTGAGGGCGTTCAGCATACCTGAAGTACAGGTGGAGACGGTCAGTCGGTTAGCAACTCGACATCCTGGAGTACAGGCGGAGACAGTTATTCGGTTGGCAACTCAACATCTTGGAGTACAGGCGGAGTCGGTCAGTCTGCTAGCATCTCAACATCCTGGAGTGCAGGCGGAGACGGTTAGTCTGCTGGCAACTCAACATCCTGGAGTACAGGCGGAGTCTGCCCGGAGTCTGCCGCCGCCGCCAACTCGGGTAGTGCGGTCGGAGTTACCCGGAACGCACCAGCTCAGACGCGGGGCAGCCGCGGCCCGAGCGGCGGTCCGGAGTCCGCCGCCGCCGCCGCCGGTGACTCGGTCACACTGGGACCAACAGAGGCCTTCGGCAGGTCAGCCCGCTGACATGTGCCGTCCGCACACACCTTCTACTACAGTGCGCACTGTTTTTGTCCTGCATTTTGTCGTGTAGTACTTCCCTTCCAGAGGTCCGTGAGCATGGTGGATGTTTCACACGTATGCGACTGAAAAGCATGCGTGTCTTTTCCACCGTTCCAAACTGCGAGAAAGCCGCCCGACTTCTGTTCAGGACATGAGTTGCTTTTCACAGGCGTCTAGTCAGCGAACAGAGTGTCTCGCTTCAGAGCATCTCATTGAGTCGACAGGTTAATCGCACGGTAATCCCCCACGGTCGTCGTCAAAAGCGTGCTGCCCTGGTTTGAGCGGTGAACAGGTTATGGCCGCTGAAGTTGCAGTCACTACTCGAGCCTACCACGCGACCTCCCGATCGAGTGGTAGGCTCAACTGGTAGGAGTTTGTTGTGCTGAGTCAACACAGCACACTCCGCTTAGCATGGGTGGTCTTCTAGCGAACAGCCCGATCACGTATTCCAAGAAGCAAAAACATAAAGAAAACATGCAAAAAGCTACCCAAATTGATCTTCAGGCATGGACGGGGCCATCGGTGGAAGTGCAGGCGTGGGGGCGGAAGGCAGCCGTGTCTTGCCGTGAATTAGTGGGCAAGCATAACTCCGCCCATCCCCTCCATCCGATATTTCGGGAGAACCTAAGCGTAAATTTAAATAAACTGGATTTTATGTTGCTTCGAAGGTTAAATCTACCAGATAATGAATATTTACATGCTATGATCTCACCTAGTCGTCTGGATATTAGTGTATATCCAGGCATTTATTTTGCATGAAGAATTGTTCAATTTCTTTTAACTGTCATCAGGGCACATCTCGGTACATATCCGTTGGGGTGTGTGGCGATAATGACAAATCTGTGACATCTATGAACTTACTCGGCTCCATGAGAGTTTTGATATTGCCGGCTGTGTCCTCCTGGACCTTCTCGTTGATCAGGTCGGCTACTTGCTGGTTTCTGGAGAAATTCACTCGGCTGACTTCCGCACCAAAGATGCGAGTCATCAAGCGGGAGAACCTGTTGCGCACGCGCATGTTGCGCGCCAGGTACATGCGGTTCGTCATTCGCATTGTGACGCCACCTTTCTGGTGCTTTCTCTGTGAATATTCGTGAGCTGCATTAACCTTGTTCACGCTCCGGCCAAGCTCGGAGCAGTAGTGATATTCGTCTTAGTCTGGAAGTGCACTTGGATGCACGGCGGGTGAGCGAACTGAAAATTATCACTTGTTACTGTACATTTCGTGAAGAATACTACAACAAATATTGCTGTTATCATTTGCCAGATCAGACCGGTAGGTGTCTTTGTGATTATAGGACAAACGCACTTGTGGCTGATGTACGTATGGCAAATGTACGTAAGTAAACGTACGCAAGCATATATACGTATGGCTGATGTACGCGTGGCAGATGCGGCCTCCACGCGCCACCCGCCACTCAGCCGCCCGCAACACATGTAGGGCCGCCACCCGCCACTCAGCCGCCCGCAACACATGTAGGGCCGCCACCCGCCACTCAGCCGCCCGCAACACATGTAGGGCCGCCACCCGCCACTTAGCCGCCCGCAACACATGTAGGGCCCACACTCATGGTGTTCCTTATAAAGCAAGGCCTCGGCATGCTGAACCCTTTGCACATTTTCCTGAGAAGTTACGCCCGTGATTCTGACTGGACTTCAACGAGACTATGAGATTTTTGTGTCTTAGGAGTGGAGGGCTTATCAAGGACCAGGTAGCATTTTTCTGGCATTAGATACACGGCAAAAAACATCCATGGTCAGTACATGGGCTTTAAGTATCTTCTGAGGGTAACAGTACGGTTAAATTCAGTAATAAAAAGCATCTGGAGTGTGCAGATGCATATGTACGGTACTTCTGTCCGACCATGTTCATATCACATGAGTGGCCGTTACTGAGGGTAGTACTCGATACCTATCCGGAGATGCCAGTCACTTCGAAATCCATTAAAAAGACAACAACGATGAAATAACCAAAATGCTGCCGAAGCTCATTTGTTAACCACTTCAGAACATCTATAAACAATTTCTAAGTAAAGATAGTACATCGTTGACTCCTAAGGGAGGTTACCACCTGCATAAACAATACTTCTTCACATTGGTGATGGGTAACATTCCCCTTACGAAATGACAAGACCCATGCTATAACAAGGCTATAATTTTTGTACATCAATATTTTTATCAGATTTAATCGGAATGATATGTTCGTTAGCTGCCGAATAACGCACAGCATCAGAAAATTTGCTTTAAAAAATGTAGCAAAAGATGCCCAAGGAAAGCTGCTTTGAATTATTTTTCCTTACGGTATGGACCCTAGTTAAATTCTTGTAAAATGTTCTTCTACAGATAAGATTATGAGATAAGGCGCACAAAACGGTGTTCGTGATACAAAAGGTTTGCTATTTTCATGATCTCAAGGGGACGGAATCCGAGCCCTCCCCTACCCGCAAAAATGAAGACCATTTCGGTACGCATGGATTCGGGCTCCTCACATATAGTTACATCATCGTCCAAGTTCCCGAACAATTGTGAAGCTTCTCGAAGCGTAGTGTTTCCCTCCCTGTTCTTCTTGCATGGATGTTCGTGGTCATTGGTCTATAGATGCAGGGCCTTGGCCAAAAACGAAGCATGACTCAAGGGCAAGCAAATTTGTGTTATGCTATACTATGATTCCAGCATAACATGCGCTATTCCTGAAAAAGCAGCTTCCATTGTAGGTGTGCCCGTCAAAAACTACCTGTCGCCGTTCTTGCTGTTGGGCGCGATTGGTGTAATTTCCCAAGTGGCTTCACCCACAGTGATGTTAGAGCAATGAGGACCGATGTTTGACTGCCAGCTGGCAGTTCTCCCGGCAGTTACCATGTTATCGGAGGTCCTGAGGTGATATGCTTAAGCGGACCCGCCGTCCAAGTGTTGCAGCCTCTACTAAGGTCAAGAGGAGAAACTTTAACTACCTACAATGTTTTGCGACGTGGCAAAATGATCTGTCAAAATTTGCGTGACGTTAATTGTTTTCCGATTGTAATTGAACCAACAAAAAGCTTGGATGTGTGCAGAAAACATCGTTTTCCATAGTGTGAAGAGTACCAGCAGCCAGACTCATTTTCTTACGTGGACATTGCCCCACGGGGTATCGTTCTCTGTAGATGACGGGAACTTCATCACGCACGGTCCTTAAAAATGTGCGTCTCTTCCCTGCCTAAAAAGAAAACCGTCTTCACATCTGCATCTTAACCACCCCCAATGTATACGAAGATGGAGCTTGTGATGCACATTTCCAAACCGGATGACCACTTACCCGAATCCAACGAAGCAAACCTCTGTGTCCTCGCATAATGCGAGACTTCCGGCCCTCAAAGTGCAGCACATCTGCCATCTGTTCAGCTGTATCACCCCTGCTGCCTGCGTATGCCATCGCCAGGGCCGTCCCGATACTCAATGGCGAGAAGAAAATGTTGGACGTCTTGTCGCGGTCCGCCATCAACTGCCGGCACAAACCCAGCATCGTCAACTGTCAGCATAAACCCGGCATCGTCAACTGTCAGCACAACCCAGCATCGTCAACTGTCAGCACAACCTAGCATCGTCAACTGTCAGCACAACCCAGCACGTCAACTGTCAGCATAAACCCAGCATCGTCAACTGTTAGCACAAACCCAGCATCGTCAACTGTTAGCACAACCCAGCATCGTCAACTGTCAACACAGACCCAGCATCGTCAACTGTTAGCACAACCCAGCATCGTCAACTGTTAGCACAACCCAGCATCGTCAACTGTCAGTACAAACCTAGCATCGTCAACTGTCAGCATAAACCCAGCACGTCAACTGTCAGCATAAACCCAGCATCGTCAACTGTCAACACAGACCCAGCATCGTCAACTGTTAGCACAACCCAGCATCGTCAACGGTCAGCACGAACCCAGCATCGTCAACTGTCAGCACAACCCAGCATCGTCAACTGTCAACACAGACCCAGCATCGTCAACTGTCTGTACACACCCAGCATCGTCAACTGTCTGTACACACCCAGCATCGTCAACTGTCAACACAGACCCAGCATCGTCAACTGTCAGTACCCACTCAGCATCGTGAACTGTCAGCACGAACCCAGCATCGTCAACTGTCAACACAAACCCAGCATCGTCACCTGTCGGTACACACCCAATATCGTCAACTGTCAGCATAAACCGAGCATCGTCAACTGTCTGTACACACCCAGCATCGTCAACTGTCTGTACACACCCAACATCGTCAACTGTCAGCATAAGCCCAACATAATGAAGAATACAATATTTAGGTAAGGGCCATTGCGTTCATCCCTAATAAACTCCAAAAGTGATAGTATGCTTTTAAAAGAAAATCGAAGTTTATAAGTTGTTTTAAGGGGACAAAATGAGACAAATTGCCCAAATGCCATGCGTGAGATGGTGTCTACCAGCTAACAAGCGTGAGATGGTGTCTACCAGCTAACCAGTGTGGAGGTGGTGTCTACTAGCTGACCAGGGTGTGGTGGTGTATACCAGCTAACCAGGGTGTGGTGGTGTCTACTAGCTGACCAGGGTGGAGGCGGTGTCTACTAGCTGACCAGGGTGTGGTGGTGTCTACCACCTAACCAGCGTGAGGTCATGTCCACTACCTAACCAGCGTGAGGTTGTGTCCACCAGCTAACCAGCGTGAGGTGGTGTCTACCAGCTAACCAGTGTGGAGGCGGTGTCTACCATCTGACCAGCATGAGGTTGTGTCCACCAGCTAACCAGCGTGAGGTGGTGTCTACCAGCTAACCAGTGTGGAGGCGGTGTCTACCATCTGACCAGCATGAGGTTGTGTCCACCAGCTAACCAGCGTGAGGTGGTGTCTACCAGCTAACCAGTGTGGAGGCGGTGTCTACCAGTTAACCAGCATGAGGTGGTGTCCACCAGCTAACCAGCGTGAGGTGGTGTCCACCAGCTAACCAGCGTGAGGTGGTGTCCACCAGCTAACCAGCGTGAGGTGGTGTCTACCAGCTAACCAGTGTGGAGGCGGTGTCTACCAGCTAACCAGCATGAGGTGGTGTCCACCAGCTAACCAGCGTGAGGTGGTGTCCACCAGCTAACCAGCGTGAGGTGGTGTCTACCAGCTAACCAGTGTGGAGGCGGTGTCTACCAGCTAACCAGCATGAGGTGGTGTCCACCAGCTAACCAGCGTGAGGTGGTGTCCACCAGCTAACCAGCGTGAGGTGGTGTCTACCAGCTAACCAGTGTGGAGGCGGTGTCTACCAGCTAACCAGCATGAGGTGGTGTCCACCAGCTAACCAGCGTGAGGTGGTGTCCACCAGCTAACCAGCGTGAGGTGGTGTCCACCAGCTAACCAGCTTGAGGTGGTGTCTACCAGCTAACCAGCGTGAGGTGGTGTCCACCAGCTAACCAGCGTGAGGTGGTGTCCACCAGCTAACCAGCGTGAGGTGGTGTCTACCAGCTAACCAGCGTGAGGTGACGTCCACCAGCTAACCAGCGTGAGGTGGTGTCCACCAGCTAGCATGCAACCTGTTCAATCAATGTGCATTGAAGTAAGGTGCAACTGTTCATTGCAATGGTGTCACCGAACTAACAAAGGCGCAACGAATAATAACGACATCCATATCAGGATTGCATTTGTGCTTTTTAATTCTGGATGTGAAGATGAAAATGTGTGGGTTATCAAATATGGAGAACATGATTTCTTCCAGCCTGTGCAATCAAATCTCAGTTTTTATTTTCGAAGTTGATAATGTTGCGGAGAGCTGTGTTGAGCATAGTTGAATTGAAGATGATTATAAAAAGTAACCAAATGTTCATATTATTAAGTAAATAGGATAAAAAATCGGTCTAATATATTTCGGGCGTGACCCTTCTTCGGAGACAATACACATTCAGAGACATTTTACGCACAGGATTTTACGCACATGCTATATATAGTAAGCCGTCTACCAATATTGGCGAAATCATCTGGCCTTTCTATATACACAAATCCGTGATATGTCGGTGCTCTCGAAGTGTTCGCGTGTGTGGATGAACGAGTGTGTGAGTGAGTGAGTGAGTGAACACGTGGGTTTGTACATGGTGAAGTCGGCGAGTGCAGGTGGCGTCTGTACAGTGTCATGCTGTATAGGGAACTGGCTTTATAAGGGTCCATGATGATACCATTGTGTTTAGGGGAGGAATTTAGGTTCCTGATTTCAATGGATTCTGCAATTTTGAGTTCTGCCAAGTCTTTAAAAGTCCGCAAGATTGTGATGCTGAGCGTTGTTGGAGTGATGGTGCTTTCTGGGTGATGTGTGGCAAAATGCTCTCCAAAAGGTGTGTTTTTCGTTTTGTTCTTTGCGTCTCTGATGTGTTCCATGTATCTGTCCCTAACCATGCGTGTGGTTTCTCCAATACAGGCTATGGGTGCGGTCTCTAAGGTGCAAAGCTCACACGTAATTTTGTATACCACATTTTTGGTGTGGCATCTATCTTTAAGACCAGCCAGGCAGCATTGGCACGCTCTAGTGCCTGCAGGGCATGGTGGAGGGTCGAGGGCAGATTTAGTCATGGTTTCCGATTTAGTCATGGTTTCCATTTAGTCAAGTGTCTTGCCGCTTTTCCAGGCTACGCGCATTGAGAGTGTGGACCTAGTATTGGCTGTAGCTACCTTTTTGACTAGAGAATCATCGATAAATGGTAAACTGATATATGTGGTGTCTGTGGATCTATGTGAGCTGGAAGCGTTAACGCTTTTACTTAATAGCGACCGATTTTTTATCCTATTTTACTTAATAATATGAGCATTTGGTTACTTTTTATAATCATTTTATTTTCTAGTTAATTTTCAGCACTTTATCACTCAGTAGTTTCTCATCAAGCAGCACCACTCAATGTGCCAAAAAATATGAGAGGATAATTTTCCAGAGAGGATATTGGTCTGAATGCCAAGAATCCAGCAATAGCCTATTTTCCAACCATGATCCATATGTACCTAACATATGCCAAACATGAACTATACTAATGGAATAGCAAATGATAGTGTGATTCTGGAACAGATGTCGCTCATGCGTAACTGACTTCCCCCGAAAAAAAAATGAAATCAGCAGTTGCCGGAAAATGATTAAACCCTGAAAATGTTTACATTTAACAACCTAAACGTATTGGAACGGAAGTTGAAAAGCTGCAGTCATAACCTACCAAAAACTGCCTACCACCGCCATGGACGGGATAATTATAAAGGGTCGAAGCAACCCACTCTGCCTGGTTTTGCGAATTCAAGAAATGGCAGCTCTGGCACTCTAAATGCATGCTCGCGCACCAGGACTGCAGCACAGGGGTTTTTAATTCACTTAACGCAAGACACGCTATGCACACATTTACATCCTTGATTGCACCCAGGTCCAGGTTACGAATTCTTCTGCAACATGTTTGCGGGTGCCCAGTTGCCCATCAAGAGATCCGAACCACACCCGGTCTAAGTATTCACGTTATACTCGTGCTTTGCTTGGACAGAATACAGATACTCTAGAGCTTGGAGGAGCGAGAATAGCCAAAACGTGGAGAGGCTGGCGTCGCAATGCGACCAAGCATCGCCGAGCTCCGTGCAAGTCGCCGAGCATCCGACATTAACGCTAACACTGTTTATGCTCGTCTAAGCTGAAGTATATACTGCGGTGCTCCACCGACACTTATGCAAACACCGTCACATTATACAAACGACGGCGCTCAACGCTGGCCACGTTACACTCACTAGCCGGCCGTGCAATCATCGAAGCAAATGGTAGCCGAAGGGTGGTATCGAAAATGGTAGCTGCAGAGTGGCATCGCAGATGGTAGCTGCAGAGTGGCATCGCAGATGGTAGCTGTATGTTGCATCGCAGATGGTAGTTGTAGAGTGGCATCGCAGATTGTAACTGTAGAGTGGTATCGCAGATTGTAACTGTAGAGTAGCATCGCAGATGGTAGTTGTAGAGTTGCATCGCAGATTGCAACTGTAGAGTGGCATCGCAAATGGTAGCTGTAGAGTTGCATCGCAGATGGTAGCTGCAGAGTGGCATCGCAGATGGTAGCTGTAGAGTTGCATCGCAGATGGTAGTTGTAGAGTTGCATCGCAGATTGTAACTGTAGAGTGGCATCGCAAATGGTAGCTGTAGAGTGGCATCGCAAATGGTAGCTGCAGAGTGGCATCGCAAATATTAGCTGCAGAGTGGTATCACAGATGGTAGCTGCAGAGTGGTATCACAAATGGTAGCTGTCGATTGGGATCGCAAATGAGTGACACATCAATTGCAATGACGTCAAAACGCCAGTGGATAGAGGCTGTGGCCGCACGACACCATCTGTTTCCAGGTTACTGTTTGAGATGTGAAGATAATTTGTATATACGCCTTCTCGTCCCATTGAACACGCGGTTTAGCCCCCCAGCCCGGCCCTGGTCGTGGTCTGTACTCATAACCGCCATCGGTGTAATTGATTTTTCCACATGTTTAACTATATTTCCCTGTTAAACAATAAAGTGATTGCGGGTTGTCAAGAACAATGTTTCCTCAATTGCTAATTGATCCGGACATGCACCCGTCATTGGCAGGGGTGCCTGTCTCTCCAGCACCAGCACTAATGACAGCTCAGGAGGCGGTGATGGTGGACATTTGAGCAGCCCCTATCCTTCTCACGGTATAGGTACAGCAAAACGATGACTTGTAAATACTCAATGGCTAATAACGACATTGCAGTTGACCAAGACATCAAGACACAACAGTGTACAGGGGCCCACTGTGTGGAATGCGCAAATCCAAAAGGGAGCTATGGCATATCAGTAATATATATATATATATATATATATATGACTGGAGGACTGCCCCAGGATAATAGCAAGGAGACGGTGCTGGTGGTAGGAGACTCTCGTGTGCGGCATTTAGATAGGGTATTCTGTAAAGGTAGGAGAGGCAGGAGGTGCATCACCAGGCCTGGTGCCAAGGTCAAAGACCTGGTGCCAGTGGTGACACAGGCCACCAGTGAGAACCAGGTTAGTGCAGTTGTAGTGCAGGTAGGAGTGAATAACATAGGTCCTGCTAGGAGTGAGGAGCTGCTGCAGGACTACAGGGCCCTTCTGGCCACCCTGAACCCTGAAGCGAAAGCAGAGTTATTGTGACGGCTATTCTGCCCAGGGCTGGAGTCTCCCCTGAGTGGAGCTCTAGGGCACTGGCAGCCAATGCCAGGGTAGGTAGGCTCTGCAATGAGTTAGGTTTGACCTTTGTTGACAAGTGGTGCAGGTTTTATGGCTCATGGGACCTCTATCAAAGGGACGGCCTGCACTTCTCCGAGAAGGGGGTGCAAGTGTTAAGTAAGGTATATGAGCATGTCCTTCAAGGAAACTAGATATTGGGATGGGAGGGAAGAAGTGGCATTACCATCTCATGGATATGCCAATAGTGACAGCATAGGCAATAGAACCTCACAGTCAGCAAATAGGGATGGCAGTAGATCAAGGGGGCAGAGTGGTGGCTCATCCAGAGATGATAGAGCTACTCAGCATTGTTTGTTTGTTGTTTGTTATTCGGGTTTAAAGGGCGCATCGACTGCAAAGGTCATATAGCGCCCATAACGAGTTTATTGATAAAAACCAGAAGTAAAATCGTGGCAAAACAGTGTCAAGCTGAGGTGTAATTCCCCGCATACTGTCTCAGTTAAAACACCTCTTCGCAGTCAGCCGTTTAGAGATATGGTATGGTGCCTTCACAGGTGTTACGGTCAGGACGGTCGTCTATCCCACACGTCTCGGCTTACAGGTGGGTGCCTCATCACGGGCGACTCAGCGCGGGGACGGGACCTGGGACTCGCTTCGGTCGGTGGTGAAATAGGCATCCGCTTTCGGCTGGTAGGTGGTGTAAGTGGCTGGCCTGTGAATGGGGCAGGTGGAGGTGGACCCATTATTTCTCCAGAGGGGCCAAGTGGCGCGCGCGGTACCGACGGTGAGCGTTCTCGCACGCCGAGCCTCGCAGCCATGGAACATTTTCGCACTGCGCCTTTCCCACCGATGTTTGATGCCACACTTGTAGATCGTTCTGCTCGACCTCGCGCTGTCAGGTCCGGAGCTCCACTTCGCACAGGAATTATCAGTGACGGCAATGAGCTGGTCGATCGGAGAGGTAAGAGAGTCGATAGGGGTGGTAAATTAGCGAATTCTGCGGGAGTTGTTTGAGTGGATGCCACCATGATCGGTTCAGTCACCGGAGTTGCGGTAGCGTCAGTTTGGCAGGCGATCGTGCGCTGCTCAGGACGACGTTGTTTTGGGGAACTGAACGAAGTTGCTGTCTGCACAACAGCAGGACAAGACGGTAAGACGTTGTTGGCTGCAACTCCAGTTACTGCCGCCGGGATTTCATCGTCTGAGTTTACCTGGATTATTGCCAGACCACATTCCTTCAGCAGGCCTATCAATTGGCGGGCTGTCATCTTATCCAGAGCATCGTTTCCAGGAGGATCACAGCTCCTTGGTGCAGGTGTAGTAGGTGGCATGTCTGTTCGCTCCTGGGATGACTCTGGTTGAAGGGCATGGGTGTAGCTGGCCACCACGGCCGCATAAGAGCGAGGTGTAGTGGCCGCAATGGTCATTTCCCGAGCTTCTCGGAATGACACGCCCCTGTCACACTTCAATCTTATGATACTCTGCTCCCGTTTGAAAACCGGGCAGACTCGGTCACGAGCAGAATGATCGCCCTTGCAGTTTGGACAGCATAAGGTTTCCAATGTGCAAGTGTCCACAGAATGCTCCAAGGAGGCACATCGCAGACATCTCGGCTTTGTTCGACAGTGGCGGCTGGTGTGTCCGTACCTGTGACAGGCGAAGCATCTCATCGGGATTGGTCGATAAATGCGGACCCGGACCCTAACATGCCCGATTCTCACATGGGTAGGCTGTGTTTGGGAGTTAAAGGTAAGTACAATGTTGTTTGTGTCGTGTGAAACACCGTCCCTTTTCGTTTTCAGTCTTCTAGCCTCCAGGACACCGAACGCCGCAAGACCGCGCACAATTTCTTCACATGTCACACCTTGTAGGTCATGGCAAGTGATGACACCTCTGGAGCAGTTTTTAGAGTGGTGAGTTTTCACATTTAGGGGCACTGTCCTGTGTACGCGTCTACCATCGATGGTGTACGTAAACGTAAAGAGTGCGGCTTTTAACGCCCGCCTAGCTTCCTCCGGATCCGAAAATTCAGCTTCGATGCCACCATCACCCAATTTGTCGCACCGTACCACTGTACCGAATCGCTCGGTGCCCTCACACCGTTGGAAAGGGCTGAGGTCGGACAGTCTGAGCTCTGAACTCGACAGGATCAAGACAGTTGGGTCGACGAACTCGGGCTCTACTTCGGTTTCACGCTCAGGTGTCTTGTCAGGTCGCGTCGCCGCGACGGGACGAGAATCCATAGAAGGGAAATCCGAGACAGAGTCTAAAACTTTCCTCACGGAGGAGCGGAACTGGGATGTGGAAGACTGGAACGACGAATCGTCCGAGTCAAGACTAGGGCGAGGGTATAGTTGTGTGTCAGGAGAATCCATGGAAGTGTATTGGTTTCAACTCCTCGGGCGCCCCACCACGTAGGGGCCCTACTGGGGGACGCCTGGGTCCCGCGGACGGGAGGACGCCAGGCGTCCGAGGAGCTATACGGGGCAGGCGGCGCCTTCGCCCGGCCGGGAGAGAGAGACTCACCACCCCGACCGGGATCCAGCACCGCCCACCCCTTGACCCCAGCCGGCCGGGCCGGCAGACACTGGGAACAATCCCAGGTCCCCGGCCAGAGGCGACCGGCCACTTGACCCGTATGGGGCCTTACGGGCCCGCCCGCCCCTCCGGGATATCGAGACCAAAGAGGCGTGTTGGTCCCCCGTCACAACTAGCACCGTGCGACGGGGGACCTCAACCTCTAGGACTCCGTCAACCCCGGGGGGCGGGCCGAGGGGGCGCGGCTACCCCGATAAAACGGAGCTGGTGGGCAGGACAGGGAAAGTTGTCCTACCTGCTCTTAGTGGGGAGAGTTGGTGTTGCAGGGCCAGGTGAAGGACATGGACGTTGAGATGGGATGGTCATTGGAATGGGAGCGTATGGATGGAAGGACGAGTGAGGCTGTGGTAACTCGAGAGAGCGCCATTTCTCTAGCCAGCCGAGCAACGAGGCTGACCCACTGCGGGGTGAGCTACTCAACATGAAAAAACCAAAGATGGTTATGGAACTTTTCTTACGTGTATGTTGCTTAATGCTCAGAGTATTCGATCCAAATTTGACGAGTTCAAGTGTTATGTTGCTGAGGAGGAACCAGATTTTGTTTGCATTACTGAGGCATGGGTCAGTGAGGGGTATTTTGGGGATAACTTGCAGGACTATGAGATCCAGGGATACAATATGTTGTCATGCAATAGGGGTCCAGCAGTGAAAGGGGTGGTGTAATGCTCTATGTGAATAGCTTATTTAGTTCTCAAAAAGTAACAGATGGGGTAAAAATGTGTCTGTGAAGTCCATTTGGCTTGACGTTGCTGTGGGAAAAGGCAACAGCAATAAACTGAGAATAGGAGCTTTGTACCGATCAGGAACCTTGCCAGATTCTCAGCAACTGGAGCTCGATAAGGGATTTGTCAGGAAATAAGTAGAAACTTTCAGAGGAAATGCCTTATTCTTGGTGACTTTAATCTAAAAGGATATGAAAATGTTGGTGTTGGCTCCCCAGCGTGTAAACTGTTTAAGTATTTAAGGAAGGTTCAAATATAGTAAATCTAAGGTTGTATCAAAAGGCTAGAGACGCTGTGAAGCAGAAAACCAGAGAAGCAAAGCGAGCAAAAGAATTGGATTTGGCTAGGAACTGTAATGGGGACAGTAAAAAGTTCTTTAGCTTCTACAAGCTAAGTAAAGTTTCAAGCACAATTGGTCCACTGGAAGTAAATGGGATTATGTTGAGTGAGGATGGTGAGATGGTTGAGGAACTGAGTAAGCAGTTTAAATCAGTGTTTACGTTGGAGGATGTGACTAATCTGCCAACTGTGAACCACAGCTCAGCGACAGGTGATCATTTACATGATGTTGATTTCATTGATAGTGATGTTGTTTTGAATTATATCAGGAAAATAAAGCTAAACAAGGCAGCAGGACCTGATGGAATTTATGCTAGGGTATTGCGGGATGCTGAAAAGGAACTGGCAATTCCACTTAGTATAATATTTTGTAGATCAGTTTCACAAAATGAAATTCCAACAGATTGGAAAATGGCAAATGTAGTTCCCATTTTCAAGAAAGGGGAAAGAGGGAAAGTTGAAAACTATAGGCCAGTAAGCCTCACATCCCTAGTCTGCAAGGTACTTGAATCAATTATCAAGGATATAATAGTTAGTTTTCTGGAAGGAAACAGATTGATTCAAGATACTCAACATGGGTTTAGAAAAGGGCGATCGTGTTTCACAAATCTCTTGGACTTTTTTAATTTTGCTACAGAACAATTTGATAAGGGAAATCAGGTTGATGTAGCTTATCTTGACTTTAGCAAAGCCTTTGACAAGGTACCTCATAAACGGTTAATGATGCAGCTTCAGGTCCATGGTATTGCGGGTAACATCCTAAAATGGATAGAGTTGTGGCTTTCAGATAGACAGCAGAGAGTGATGCTAAATGGTACGAAGTCATCATGGCAAAATGTTCTTAGTGGAGTCCCCCAGGGGTCAGTACTGGGACCACTATTGTTCATTATGTTTGTAAATAACATTGAAAGTGGACTAAGCAGTAAGGTTTTGAAATTTGCACATGATTTGAAGGTCTTTAGGGCAATAACAGGGCACAACGAGCAGGTCTTGCTGCAGAAAGACTCAGACGAGCTTGTGAAGTGGTCCGAAAAATGGCACTTGAAAATTAATTTTGATAAGTGCAAAATCATGCATGTAGGTAGGCAACATATCAAGGTTCCGTACTTCATGGGTGCCCAAGTACTATTTGTGACTCAGCAGGAGAAGGACTTAGGTGTTATTTTGAACACAAAATTGGGGGCATCAGAACAGACCAAAGAAGCCAGGAAGAAGGCACTAAGAATGCTTGGAGAAATAAATAGGAATGTATCATACAAAAGTGAGGAAGTCATCAGGAAGCTTTACTGTGCATATGCCAGGCCACATTTGGAATACGGTATCCAAGCTTGGTCCCCTAGTTATAAAAAAGATTGTTGGCTTTTAGAGAGAGTACACAAGAGGGCAACAAAAATGGTGAATGGTATAGGCAACCTGGCATATGAGGAAAGATTGAAGAAACTGAATATGTTTTCACTTAGATATAGAAGGCTGAGAGGAGATCTCATCGAGGTCTTTAAATTTGTTCATGGTTAGGAACAGGGTTATCTCAGGGAACTGTTTTAATTTAACAGAAATGATGCATTTAGAGGTCACCAATTCAAAATTAAAGTTAATCACAGCAGGACAAGGTTAAGACAGTCTTTCTTCACCAACAGGGTAGTAGAACACTGGAACCAGCTGCCAGAAACCATTGTCAGTAGCAACACACTGAATATCTTTAAAAACAGCATAGACAATCATTATAAGATAGGGGGTTTGTTTTTCTGTATTCCAGGGAGAGTTGATCGACGCATTCGGTGGACAACTGGTTCAGTGTACAGAGTGCAACCAAGAAGGGCCCTTGTGGCTCATAGTTGCACTGATCTTTTATGTCTTTATGTCTTTATATATATATATATATATATATATATATATATATATATATATGTATGTATATATATATATATATATATATATATATATACTCTACATATGTATATATATATATATATATATGTATATATGTATATATATATATATATATATATGTATGTATGTATATATATATATATATATATATATATGTATGTATATATATATATATATATATATATATATATATATATATATATATATATATATATATATATATATATATATATATATATATATATACATGTATTGTTAAAGACGACAGCGTTGTCTGCTTTTATCTTCTTTTTATGCATATTTTCTAGTTTTCGGATGACTTTCCTTTGTTCATTGGAGTTATTATGCAAAAGGTTACCGAAGGAAGCAATTGTGAAGAGAAGGAAAAATGTTAAAAAGTCACTCAAAGGTCGATGGAATACGTGATTCGTTACATTATGTTTATATTTTCGACGTTTCAATCAACATTGATGGTGTTTTTTTTATAGAAGATGGTGATGTCGCTAGCAGTGTCGCGTGTGTCCTGGCCAGTAAGATGTGAAAGCTTGCTAAGCATGTTTTGCGTGATTGTGTCGAAAGCGGTGTTGCTGTATCCATTATTGACTAACATTTGACGTACTCTTTGCAACTCAAGATGCACACGCGACCAAGTAGAACAGTGGGTTATAGCTCGTCGGACGTATGACCTAATTACGCTACGTTTGTAACCATCGGTACAGTCTCCGGCGCCATTCATACATCGACCTAGGTTAGTTGACTTCACACAAACATCGGTCAGAAACGAACCGCTATTATCGTCGACGAGGTCAAGGAATGGAAGCCTGTTGCTGACATTAAGCTCCGTGGTGAATTTGGGGCCTGACTCAGCTTCCAACATCGTTTTTAGTGCGTTTAGTTTGTCAGTGTTGTTTACATCAAGAGCAATGTCGTCGATAAAGCAATGAGCAATGTCGTCGTACATGTTCGGTTTAACATCGACCTGCGCCAGGACCCTACCCTCCACATGACACATATAAGCCTGCGCAAACAGCACTCCTAGAGGCGAGCCGATCGCGATGCCGTCGATTTGCCGGTATAGCTTTCCCTCGGGGCACCCGAACGGAATCTCCTCAGTGCATGCGCAAAGCATGGATCGCAATTTTTTGGGACAGTCGCGGTGGTTTGAGGTCATGGCTTCGGTACATATACTCAATGATTATGTGAATGGTCTGTTGAACTTGTACGTTTGTAAACAAGCTAAAAACGCCTAGCGAGGCTAGGATGCTCTTGGGCTTATTGGCCTTCAGAATATCTACGAAGTCTTCAGAGGAACGCAGTGCATTGCACTGCGTTCCGTGATCGCCATGGGACCATCGATGCCTATTTTTTTCCAAAGGGACACATGTCAGACATCAATCAATGAACACTGATATATCCAAGGCAAACATCGCGCGAAGGTGTGGAGCATAACTGACTGGACGGCATAGAGCACCCCAGTTCTATCTTTCATGGAACTCACAGTCGTTTTAGCATATTCTCCACGTCCCACTTAGTTGTTAGCACGGGCCAAAGCTGCCGGTGCATGTAGCCAGCCCGGATGTAGCCGTCCTTCCTCTCCTTCCCGTACACGGTTTTTGCAGCTGGCGACACCTGTTTCACGCATCGTTCAACTGACTGACCGTGCACGGGAAACTGGAACTGACATTGGCATGTCCACATAGCCATCAAGTTTGGAGCTTGGCGTGTGGCACGTGAGGGCCAGTTCGAAGGCGCCGTCCCAGGATATCAACTTCTGCAGACTCTCCGCGATCTCATTTAGTCTCGGAGTTCTCCTGGGACGGACGCTGGGGTCTCCACGTTCATTTTTGCCGCGGATGCACCTGATACGTTCAACAGCAAACTGGCGCTCTGCTCTGTCATCACTACAGAGAAGTGTCTGGAGCACCATTTCGCTGTGGGCATACCAGGCACTGGAGTGGAGGTACGGCATCACGATGCTCACGACTTCCCCATGCTGCAGCCGAGTGAGCTGCAGCTGGCGCAGCACATGCCGCGGCCCAACCAGCCAGTTGTGCTGCGCCTTCGCGCGAAACCACATCGCATAGTAAACCCCCACAATGAATTGAACGATACGCAGGAGGTATTTGCATGCAGTGTCCCCCAGGCCATGATCTGACACGTACACTGTACGTGTCAAGCAGCCTCCCTTAATCATGCTGCTATGTAGTTCAAACAGCGAATAAATATGAAGCTTTGTCTATATTTATATGCCCAGTGAGTGATGCTGAAGTCTTCAAATGCGTAAGTGCAGAAACCGCGGCTGTATCATGGTTTTTGCTTGTTTAAACCTCAGAGTTCCTTGTATGCCCCGAAATTGACATTTGCTGGTGTATTAGAAGACATAAGATAGCCGATATTTTCTTAACTATTGATTTTTCGACCATCTGCGTTGTTTCAATCGACTCAGCTTGTCGAGACGATCAAAAACAGGAACTATTTGACCCATTTATCTGGATTGGTTCTCACAGCCAATATGGCGCCGAATGCTGAAAACAGAGTCTTTTTCAAACGCATTTTGAGAAAAATGCCGATTGCCCAGCGATCTAATTTTTATGCCAAATGGTTAGGTACATATCAAGACAAAATAAAAACAGTAGCCGTTTTTGATAACACCACTTTGAAAATTCTCGACACAGGCTAGCAGTGCATGCTCATTAGGGATATAGGGCGAGATCAGAGCGTTAAGCTGCTTTGCCAACTGATAGGTCGCCGGGGAGGGGATCTGGGAAATGATGGGCCGAATAGGCTGACCTTGTTTATGCGTCTTTACGTTGTCATACATGTAGCCGGGCCGGTATTCACCCGTCACCTTCTGAACACGGACACCATCTACTTCAGCGTTTGCGGCTGCGATGAGGTAGACGACTTTATTCTTCAGTGCTGCTGTAGGGTCCCTGGAGACAGGCTGGAACTTACTACGATCGCTGAGAATGACGCGCAACTTCTGCAGGTAGTTCTCATTGTCCAAGATGACGCAGATCGCACTCTTGTCGGCTCGGCGAATGACGATGTCGTTGTTCTCTCGTAGGTCTTGGCGGCGCCTCTGAGAGCTCTGAGAGCTCCAACGAACAACGGAAAGTCATCCGAAAACTAGAAAATGTGCATTAAAAGAAGATATATATATATATGCTTCAATTCATGAAGCTACATATCTGCATACTGCACACCTATTATTTGAGCAGCAGCTTTTACTGTTTTTCGAACTTTCCCACAGTCTTCGCTGCACAAGCCGTCAGCATTTGCCCCAACGTTAGTAATGTTTGGTAACCTCCACAAAGTGTGCCGAAATTGTGTTTGTGTTTCACCGATCAGCAGCTCGGCAGAAAAAAAGGAAATTGCTCATTTATATTTTGCAAGCCTGGTTTTATGCAGTCCTTTAGCTATGCAAATTACTCTCCGTTGATCGTGCTGTCCACCTGGAGACGACCCGCTCCGCATCCGATGATGTGCACTGCGGATACGCGCCCTGGCGGATCGCAGTGCAGCACGGTGCCGACGCTACCGCTGCTGTGTGCGGCGCTGCCGCTGCTGTGTGCGGCGCTACCGCTGCTGTGTGCGGCGCTACCCCTGCTGTGTGCGCCGCTACCCCTGCTGTGTGCGACGCTACCCCTGCTGTGTGCGGCGCTACCGCTGCTGTGTGCGGCGCTACCCCTGCTGTGTGCGCCGCTACCCCTGCTGTGTGCGACGCTACCCCTGCTGTGTGCGGCGCTCGCTACCCCTGCTGTGTGCGGCGCTACCCCTGCTGTGTGCGGCGCTACCCCTGCTGTATGCGGCGCTACCCCTGCTGTGTGCGGCGCTACCGCTGCTGTGTGCGGCGCTACCCCTGCTGTGTGCGGCGCTACCCCTGCTGTGTGCGGCGCTACCCCTGCTGTGTGCGGCGCTACTCCTGCTGTGTGCGGCGCTGCCGCAGCTGCGTGCGGCGCCATCGCGTGCGCGGCCTGGCCTGGTGGCTTAAGTGCTGCGTGCGGCGCCATCTCGTGCGCGGCCGTGCGCGGCCTGGCCTGGTGGCTCAAGGCCGTGCTCCCGACGCTCTTCCATGCTTGACCGTCTCCTGTGTTAGTCACGTGGTGAAACTGGGAAGCTCCACACATACCCAGTTGACATGAGCAGCGAAACGCCCGAATACGAAACGATTAGGAAAACTTAAAACATTGCTAGTGGGCTTCTGGCATACCAGGACATCCTTAGAGCTCAACATTTTCGCCAGTGATTCCTCATCGCATAGCATTCGGTAGTTTCGTTGCTCATGTAGACGGGAAAACAGATACAACACCCAAGGAGAGGAGTGAATCTCCGACCAAGGCGAATCCTGTTGTTTGGTTCATGATACAGGTCGCGGAAGGATAGCTATTAAATATCCTCCATGTAGCTGGGCAGCGCCCAACCACCCACGGGAGTGGGTGAATGGATTTCAAGACACGGATGTCGCGTCGTTCAGATCCTCTGTGATAAGATACGATGGGATAAAATTGGATTATTTATGTTTAGCATGCTTAAAGCATACTCTATGCAGTGGCATGGACCACTCTACCTCAATATATGTGAATTGTATGGATTGCATTGGGCTTCATAATGTGCAGAGGCTTTTTAAGTTGCCCACAAGATTTTCAACATATTGTCAAATGTGAAGAGATGTAGGTTGCCAGACCTCACTGGTTCTGCACAGCATGGTGCTTGTTCGCTCATCGACTTCGCGGCACCGCACACGTGCTTATGTCGTATGTACAATCCTACCAGTTTAGGTTAGTTCAGCTTAGCTTAGTCTGCATAGTCATACTTTTGCGTAGCCCAACTATAAAAACACGTTAAGCAGCATTGCAAATGCAAATGCAAATGCAAATGTCGACAAATGATTTATATGCAAAAGGAAAGTGAAATACGCAACAAAATATTCGACTAGGTACAATAAATACTCGCAAAACATCGATCTTCCGACCGGTAGGAAAAGATATCAGATTATTTGGTTCTGATATTGTAAGACACTGACATCTCAGGTTTATTATTATATCTCGCAAAAACGGCGATTAAAAAGGTATGCAATGCAGAGTACATACACGTGACAAAACATTGAGTTTTTCGTTGTACTGACACCAGCACACAAAACATGAATAACATCCACCACCACATTCATCTACACACTACCGGAAACAGCCGACATCACCACACGGTGGCAGGCTGACCAAACACACACACACACACACACACACACACACACACACACACACACACACTTCAATCAGGCGCGCGTGCTGACGTCAGCACTCGGGGCATGAATAACATCCCCAATCAGGCGAGCGTGCTTTCGTCAGCGACGGAAAACACGTTTGAAAACACGTCAGTTTTCCACGGAAAACACGTCAGTGGAACTCAGTCACCGCTCTAAGGCTCAGTTGCCGAATGTTTGTGGATGTTTCTCGTCAGCATCGGGTCACGCCGCCGACGGGTGGCGTTTGCGTCTCGGCCGCGAAGGCCTTGGTCGGATGATCGCACCCAGGGAATACGTTATTCACCATCGCCGACGATGTCACGTCCGAAACTTACGCTGTATCCTCGGTCTGCTTTCATCGGATCATTCGGCAGGTCCACTCCGGATCACGACGCAGTCACTGGTACGTTATTTGGGTTTCGGGGCGCATCGACTGCGTTGGCCATACAGTCATGGATGGATAATGCAGTACTGCAGACGCCACACGAACTTTGGCTCCCGCAACACGAACCCTGCCCAAACTTGCATTTTACCTACTACGCAACACCAACTTGACAATCCACAATACCAACTCTGCCGGTGCTAGACACCAGTGATCTTCACCTGTCGATGCAGCACTTTCAAATGGAGAAACGACTGCGAATATAACGGAGGGCAATGTGGAGGCATGTGCTTCGGCGATAAAAATTGATGTTCCGTCTGGTAAACGATGTTGCTTTTTGTATGGCCTCGAAACAATGGCATTTCCTGCGAAGTTGGCATCCTTAGATAGGTCAGTAAAATCAAAAAGAACATGGCGCTAACGAGGTCGAAACTGGTGGAATTTCTGTTTGGCATATTCTGGACAAAGCTGTAATTTTGGAGTGGTGATCAGATTTAAAAATGTGTCGTTGGGCCATCTGCCGCGGTGGGGTAGTGGATGAAGGAAGAGGAATAATGGGTGGAATAGTGAAATGCAGTTGTACACAAAATGTTTTGACTCGAAAAGCTATAGTGAGGCCAGTTCGCTGTTCCGCTAGACCTAAATCATGATGTAAATCTGGGCGAACATGCAAGGACGTGTATGGGGTGGTTTTCGTGCAATTTTTAGGGCATATCTAAGCGTCTGTTGCATTCGTCTGAGAGCTAATGGAGGAATTCTTCTTCGGTTTCTAAAAAGAAATGATGGGAGAAGTGGTCATTGCACAGAGTACAAAACGGAGAAAGATACTTTGAATGGTGCCCAAACTGTTCAAGGCGCAGTTACTCACAACGGCATAAACCACTGAGCCATATTCTATGATGAGAAGAACTAAGGGTTTGTATCGTGCGTGCGTATTTCGATCGACTCCGAATGATGTAGAAGTAGTGCAGTGGCATAAGTTTAGTCAGTGAGAACATTTATTCTGGACGTATTTCCATGTGTTTATGCATAGAAAGCGTACGATCAAAAATATTAGCAAGAATGTTTAAAAAAAATTACGAAAGGTGTGTTACTCTTTCAGAGGCCAGGCTGTGTTTCCTGGTTTGTGCAGGGTGTTGTTTCGCTAAAAATCCTTGTAGATTTTGTGGCCGAAAAACGAAGCCATGCTTCAGGGACCATTCATGAACTTGGTCAGGTGCCTTCTGGAGTCGAGCCAGGCTATTGGACAGAGCGGCGCGATTAGCGAGCTGTGGAAGATGTGCGCGGGTATTGCTGAACACTCCATGCTGCCGGTGACCCAGAAAGAATGCTGGTATATTGGCCCCTCTCCACAGGACAATTACGTTGGTCACCACTTTTTTAAGGGCCCCTTTGAAAAAAATAGCGGTCGAAATTCGGGGACTTTTTAAACCATGGGGGTAGGTGGGCCCACTCCAAATCACTTCGCTCCCGGACGCATATCATAGGAACGCCACTGCTCACAACACATTGACTTTGTATGTCAGGGCCGGCACCGACACATTCACAGTAACTGTGGCCTTACCGAGTACATTTCCGAGTCCGAACTGAGACTGACAGTGGGCGATGACGTCACGGCCGCGTTCATGAAATGCGGCGCAGTGTCGATGATGGATCTCCGAGCTGCCACTCAGGCCGAGCACCGCCACCACGAGCAACACCGCACGGCCGTCCATCTCGCCGACTTCAGCGTCGACTCGCGCCCGCAGCAGAATGGGATCACGCTCTGCGCAAAATCCAGCGATCCCCTGGCCGTCTCGGGTTCGCAATCGTTCCGCCAGGGCGCAGCATACACGTGGCTTGACCATGGATGATGTACGCCTGGATTGGAAACTCCGCGTCGGCGCCTTTGATCTGCGCGTGTCAGCGGTACCAACCTGCCACCTAGCGGAGGGTAAATACAAACACGGAAACGCGGCCAGTTTTAGACCGTGGGCCTATGGGAGTTCGAGGTACGCATTTTGTATTTGATTTTTTTCCAATTGATTCAGCCACCCTAGGAGGATTGCATCTGCCTTTCATGATACATAATTGATCAAGGAACCTTATCATTCTTTCCTTATTGATTTATTACGCTCCGTTCCGAAGTTGTCGTGATGCGAAGTGAATGAATCTGTGGGAGGGAGCGCATTTCGCCGAAGGGGTCGGCCCACCGATGCTGATTTCTTAAAAGGATCGGAGGGGGCGAAGTACATGAAGGCAATATGCAGACCAAAATGAATAGGGGGAGGGGGTCACATTCCATTGGGCTCCCATGTTAGAAGTTGAAATTATTGCGGGTGGTGAGAAGCAAGCATTGAGGGGGCAGTTTCACCCTCAAAGATAAGAATGAGCGGTTCTGCTTTTGCCCCCATCCTCCTTGCTCTCTAGATTTGTGGCTGATATTTCCCAGTGAAGTGGTTTACACAACTGAATGGGAGAGTACAGACTTCGGCGTACCCACCAATCCGCAAAGAGGATTGAGCGGAAGTTTCATGGAGGGTACAAGCCCCCCTCCCCCTACACCATACCACTGATATATTCATGATTTTGCCAAGGAGGCGTCATTTCTCCAGAGAGGTGGCTCTTGGTCCAGAACATTTGGACGGGGTACACTCGATCACCCAGAGGGCACCATTTGTTTTTGTCTGAGTGCCTTTCACCAAAACATTCGCGGCATGCGTTCGGATTCCCAGAGGACAGTCGTTCCCAGGCCGAGGAGCGCGTTGCGCTGTGAAATTCGAGGGAGGGGTACACTGGAATCTCCAAGGGAGGCGTCCTTAGGGTCATAAGGGCACTTTCGCTTCCTCCCCCTTGGATCAGCCCTTGTAACAACCTAGTGGCAACGCCACTACCTCTCGCCGATTTGCTACCACTTGCTAGTCGTTGAGCAACCGCAGTAGCATACCAAAGAGGCAAATTCCCCCTCCCCTCCATCCTGAAGAGGTGGGCTCCCAGGAACCAAAGAATCGCCAAAACTTGCACCGGGCCCGAAATTTTGCGCCGGGGAGCGCCAAAATCGCACTGGAGCCCAGTTAAGTATAACGCGCCCCGCGAACTAGCGCCGAGCCACCAAAATATCGCGCTTCGGACCCAAAATTCCTGTCGGTAGTCCCATAAATTGGGGCATCAAAAATTTTCCTCGGAGCTCCCAAAAATTGGCGTCGATGGCTCCAAATAAGCACGGCGTGGCCCGAAAATGGCATCGGACCCCGTTAAGGAGGAAGTCGGAGCCCTCCAAAATAAAGAGAGAATCCCAAAAATAAATGTCCGAGCCGGGAAAATCGCTCCTTAGCCGAAACACACCACCAGATGTCTTAACAAATAGCATACGGCACCGAAAAACGTGTCGGAGCTGGAAAACCGCGGTGGGACACAACAAAAATGTCGCCGGGGGCCCGATAAATTAGGCCGTGGCTCGGACTTTACATAGTTCAGAAGAAGTCACCAAAACTTGTCTCGAGCCCAGAAAACTGGCGTCGGATCCCCGCGAAACCACGCGTCTGGGCCCGAAAAGTCGCGACGGGACCCCGATAAATTATACCGGATCCCCCCAACACCGTGTTGGGGTCCCACAAACGTGAGCGAGGAACCCCAAATAAACACAACGGGACCGATTTCTTAGCCACCAGAGAACGTGGGAAGAAGAGAACTAATCATCGAATTGAATTCAGGCTGGGCGTTTGTGGCTCTTTCGTTTTCGTTCTTCATTTCGCTTCAAGTGGCGGATATTCCAAGGTGCATGATGATTGATCTACAGAGATGATTGAGGTGACTGATCACTTTTATGTTGGAGTTAGGCCCTGAGGACCAGACTTGTGCTCGGCTCAAATTTCTTGAGTCGAGTATATACGAGGTCTGTCTAAAAACTATCCGACCTTGAATTTTCCCGGGTACAGTAGTGATGAAGGCACAGTGGAAGCAGTGCACAGTGGAAGGAGACAGCTTAATGCGCATGCGTGAATTTTGTATCTACCTGCGAGTGTCAGTCGCTGCCTACTGGCCGCTGAGTGAGGTGCTATGATACATGTTCGTCGGATTTTCGATTTCTCTCAAGATGACTGAACGAGTTGAGCAAAGATACTGCATTAAATTTTATCAAAAGCTTGGTGATCCTCAAAGCGAAACAATTCGTAAGATTCAGCAGGTGTTTGGAGACAATGCTATGGGGGTAACACAAATTAAGGAATGGTTCAACCGATTCAAAAATGGCCGCACATCGGTGGAGAGTGACGAGCGTTCTGGGAGGCCACAAACCGCTCGGAATGCAGCTGTTGTTGCGAGGGTGGAAAATCTGGTAATGGGAGATCGGCGTTTGACCGTACGAGAGATTGCCGAAGAGGTTGGGATCAGTAAAGATTCTGCACATGCAATTTTGCGTGATGATTTGAACATGCGCAGAGTGGCTGCGAAATTTGTGCCCAAGCTGCTGTCGGCGGAACAGAAAGAACACCGTCTTCAGGTTGCACAGGACATGCTGGACACTGCCAACACTGATCCTGAGTTTCTGAACACCGTGATAACTCTCCAGACATGGCTCCTTGCGACTTCTAGTTGTTTCCGAAATTGAAGACGCCATTGAAAGGATCCCGTTTTGACAGTAGAGAAGAGATAATGCAAAACGCGACGGCGGAGATGAACACCATTCCAATAGAAGTCTTCCAGAAGTGTTTTCGGCAGTGGAAGGATCGGTGGGCTAAGTGTGTGCAGGCGCAAGGGGCCTACTTTGAAGGGGATTAGGGTCCCAATCCCGTCAGGTACGTAATATATTTTTTCCGGCCACGGGTTGGATATATTTTAGACAGACCTCGTATATATATAATTCCCTTATTTAATTAGACACATATAAATATGCTTTGACATCAAAACGTCTGTTGAATACATTATTTTTGCTATAACTTTGTTTTCAACTCACATTATATATAATGTGAGGTGAAAACAAAGTTATAGCAAAAATAATTTATTTCACAGATGAATTTATTTCACAGATATTTCATACATTTCGGAAGTGAACTATACAAACTAACTTATCTCGTTGTTTGGCCGCTTTGTTGATGAATTTGCTTGGATAAAATTGTGGAGGATAAAACAATAAACGAAGTTGAGTTGAAAGCACCACAACTAAAAAAGAAAATAAGTATCTAATGCATTACAAAACTCCTGTAGTGATGTCAGTCTTTTGTCTTATTACATATCAGACGCACGTGTGACAAATAACAAACCAACGCAATTGTATTCAGTGCAGATACCTATTGCAGTGCAGGACCGTTTCGGTTCCATATTCTTTTTCACAATCACAACCAATTTCTGTGTTGTGTTCCTGGCACTAGGATTGACTCATGCATGATACTGATTGTGAATACCAAGCTTAATATTAATACTCATATGTAGTTATTGTCATTGGTTTTTGGTAAATAATTTCATTACCGCTCATTCTTTACTCACTGGCAGCTGACAAGTTGACAATTGTACTGATAAGCATGAATAATTAGGCTGTGTTTTTACTCTTTACTTTGTGTCATGGCATACTATTCACAAATATACATGCTTTATATCATTTGTTCATTACTTGCATTTGAGTCATAAGACTCAAATGACTCAATCTGATTTGAATTATTTATTCATGATTCGACTCATTTGTTTTAGAAAGATGTGATTCAACTCACGACTCAATATATATTTTGGGGAAAAGAATCGATTCAACTCGCGACTCATCCAAAAACGATTGATTGATGAGTCGATTCTCGATTCAACTCGAGTTGAGCACAAGTCTGCTGAGGACGAACACCATACCATGTATTTTTATTTATTGCGTTTTTCTTTGCTCCAGTCTGTCAGCCTGCCAATCTTGGTCTGCCATGCACCGGGTCAAATAATTTTCAACCAGCGATCACCTGCCTTTCTTGTTTCTCATCCTCTCCAGCATCAATCATGAGACTTCTTTTGCCATGGGCCAGCAAGTAAGCCACGTTCTTGCTTATGCTTTCTGCTCACCAACATCGGTGAGCATTATCAACGTGGGACATCTTACAGACGCATAGTACTATATCATCGAAACTAGGGCACCCCACATACCCATTAGTGAGGCTGTAATGAGCTTGCACCCCCCCCCGCCACACACACGCACATAGCGGAAGTTGAATAAATTTTGTTTGAACAGTAATACTAATGGACCAGGAAGATGGACCAGGACCACTTGCACTAGGAAGATAAACCTATATTACAAAATAATTCATCGGTCGTGAAAAGAGTTCCAAGTCCAGCGAGAAGTGTGAATTTGAAAGTCTTATACTGCGATGGTAGTTCTTTTTCAGTACCACATGTTGCTGTTAGCCATAGGCCCGCCCAGGGGGTCTATAAACCACCCCCACCCCACCCCAACCCCCATTAACGGTGAAGGTTGTATGTTCACTATTAAAATTTTAGGGTTTTCTATCCAAAAGTGCTCAACCATGGTACTTTGCGAAATTCCCGAGTGCGACCCTGCTGTTGACCCTGGCCCACCCACTTTTGGAGAAGTTCTTACGCCTATGCGTTCCGACTACGTGTCATAGCGTTCCCACGTGGTCGGGAACGGCCGCCTGGTGCCTGTGTCCCGACCTTGCTTGACCAGTTGTCAACTGGCCATCCCAGCCAGAGACGTTATGAGCAAGTGCATGAGGAGACTCGACCAGTTGTGCCAAGACGGGGATACCTCTGGAAGCCAGTGAGCTAACCAGGCGGGGATTTGTGTGTTGAACTTTAGTATTATACGTCGTTAAGCACACGAAATAGTTGAAACCAATCAGCGAATCTTGTGCGAGCCATAGTAACCCAGTGAATGGTGCAGTTCCATCTTCTTCTACATTTGGATTTTGCGATAGCAGAACAGCACCACTCTTGTCATCAGCCAGAACCCGGAATCTGATATTTTGGCAAATGGCCGCCGCGGTAGCCAGGTGGCAGTTGCGTGATGGCTCAATATCCAAATCTGCGCATATTGTGTTAGACTACCTATCTGCCAAATTTGGTGCTTTTGTTAAAAAAAGCACAATAGGTTTGAATATCCTAGCAAGCTGCCTGCGACAAGGTTAGTTTTCGATAACGCTTAGGTATTGTATGAATTTGAATGGCTTAAGTAGGCCACTAGGTCACCAGGTAAATGAATTATGCCTCGCTCGAGAATAAAATGCATGGCACGTCAAAGACCAATGGGTTAAATAAATGTTATACCGCGAATGGTGTACTTCATTTATCCTACGTCGTAATAGCATGCGAAATTCGAATAATAGACCTGGCTCCCTTGGATGAACGTTGCCCCTGGATGAACAAAATGTTGATGTAGTGGCGATGCTAGTATTTTGTCAATCCACAGAAGTGAAAAGAATGTCTTCAGCACGCGAGTCAATGTGTATGTCTGCTTTTTTGTTGTGGGATCAACTTGATCTATCCCCACGCCAGAAAGTAAGATTACTCTTGGGTCGCGTACGTTTGAAAAAACTGTGGTTTAACAGTATGTGTTAATCGCACGATTGGTGTTATTCGCACGGTGAAATAACATTTATATTACACAGTTCCTGAGTGCAATACAGTGATAAAATATTAGCGAAATAGGGTGGAATATACCACTTATTGAACTCTGAATCCATATCGTTCCCAAAGGAGCATCGACATCGTGCTTCTTGATGCATGTTTGTGAAGCCTTCATTCCTCATTTATAACTGTATCTCGTTTACAAGTGTCATGTTTATGCTCACCATAACGGATCCGAGATCGTGATAACGAACATACCGTAGCGCAATTCCAGGCGAAGGGATTACCTATGACATGCTATGCGCTCATACCATTTTATAGCATATGTGTTTGTATTGTTATCGTTGATATTGGTGTCCACAACATAGGTACCTGTCAAAACACCCAAAGCGGGAAATGACATGTACGTAACTCCATCAAAACTGGGTTTGCAGGACTTAACAAATATTTTAAATAACATCATTTCCATGGCGATTTCGACATCTTGCTGCACTTGTTTAGACATCTCACACCTAACCAGAAAACATTATTTAAACACTGGTGCAATAACAATCCATTTGTTATTCATTCCCCATCGCTGCACTAGCGGTTGAACAGGAATACAAACAAATTCACGTGAAAGCTGGCATGGGATACAATTATTAAACCACTTGTGAGTGGATACATACTATTTAAGCCACTCTCCTACGGCTCGTAGTTTCAAGAAAGATCTCCACTCCTTCGTGGTTTAAGATATATTGTCCCATGCCAGAAAATACGGTTCATATTAAGTCGGGTGCTTTTGTAACACCGTGCTTTAACAGTACGTGTTCATCGGACGCACGATGAGCGTTAATTGTGCGGTGCAATCCATTTTATATTGTACAGTGCCTGAGTGCAATGACCTCTAGAGGTAATCGATTTGCTATTCATTCCGCACAACTGCACTGGTGGATAAGCTGGAATACAAGTAAAATGCACATGAAAGCCGGCATGGGATACAATTATGAAACAAATCGTGATAGGAACATTTTGTTTCAACTACTAGCCCTAAGCGAGTGGATGAAATATAATACTTAAATTACTCATCGTCTGACCGGCCGCGCCTCGGGGTGGTGTAACTTTACTCCCCCCCTAATGATTTCTACGTATAGTGAAGAAACGGCGCGCGGCAATGCGCCGAAATTTGTCATATCTTTTTCCACATCTTTTTTACATGGTGTGTGAAGATTTGAGGTCTGGTCATCTACGGTCACCGAGTTAGTCAAGGTCAAAAGAGGTCACCCCAAGAATGTTCAACCAGTATTTACGCCTTAACGGACATCATACATTTAAATGAAACTTTCAGGGTCTTCTTACCTTTATGGTTGGAACCAAGGGCGTCGCCACCGGGGGGCAGGGGGGGGCAGTCGCCCCCCCTGTCGTGAGACTGGGGGGGCGCCGCCCCCCTGAAATTTGAGGAGGCCCCTATCCGGAAATGCACTGGAAAAAAAGTGAGCAAGGAGGCCGACGAGACATGAGAGGAGGCCTCCAAGACGTGAGAGGAGGCCCCTAATTCGAAGAAGGAGTCACCTAGGAGAAGATAGCAGGCCCCAGAAATCAAGAGAGTGCCAATAATTGGCACGGAGGCCCCCAGGAATGCAAAGGAGGCCCCCAGGATTGCAAAGGAGGCCCCCGTGATTACAAAGGAGGCCCCCATGATTGTAAAGGAGACCCCCAGGATTGCAAAGGAGGCCTCCAGGATTGCGAAGGAGGCCCCAGGATTGCAAAGGAGGCCCCCGTGATTACGGAGGAGGCCCCCATGATTGCAAAGGAGGCCCTAGGATTGCAAAGGAGGCCCCCAGGATTGCAAAGGAGGCCCCCAGGATTGCGAAGGAGGCCCTCAGGATTGCAAAGGAGCCCCCCATGATTGCAAAGGAGGCATCCAGGATTAGAAAGGATGCCCCAGGATTGCAAAGGAGGCCCCCAGGATTGCAAAGGAGGCCCTCAGGATTGCAAAGGAGGCCCCATGATTGCAAAGGAGGCCCCATGATTGCAAAGTAGACCCCCAGGATTGCGAAGGATGCCTCCAGGCTAGCGAAGGAGGCCCCCAGGATTGCAAACGAGGCCCCATGATTGCAAAGGAGGCCCCCAGGATTGCGATGGAGGCCCCCAGGATTGCAAAGGAGGCCCCCCAGGATTGCAAAGGAGGCCCCCAGGATAGCAAAGGAGGCCCCCAGGATTGCGAAGGAGGCCCACAAGATTACAAAGGAGGCCCCAGGATTGCAAAGGCCCACAGGATTACAAAGGAGGCCCCCAGGATTGCAAAGGAGGCCCCCATGATTGCAAAGGAGGCCCCCAGGATTGTAAAGGAGGCCCCAATTGCAAAGGAGGCCCTCAGGATTGCAAAGGAGGCCCACAGGATTGCAAAGGAGGCCCACAGGATTGCAAAGGAGGCCCCTGTGACTACAAAGGAGGCCCCTATGATTGCAATGGAGGCCCCCAGTATTGCAAAGGAGGCCGCCAGGATTGCAAAGGACGCCCCAGGATTGCAAAGGAGGCCCCAGGATTGCAAAGGAAGCCCCCAGGATTGCAAAGAGGTCCCCAGAATTGCAAAGGAGGCCCTCATGATTGCAAAGGAGGCCCCCAGGATTGCAAAGGAGGCCCCCAGGATTGCAAAGGAGGCCCACAGGATTACAAAGGAGGCACACAGGATTATCAAGGAGGCCCCCTGGATTGCAAAGGAGGCCTACATGATTGTCAAGGAGGCTATCACATCAAATATATCACATCAAGACCTTTAAAAAAACAGAACTCGATGTCCAAAAGTTCACACCGAGATTCGATCGAATGGACCCCAGCACCGGAAAATTAAGAACAGTTCCGGCAAAAATTACCCGGAGGGCTTTTATGCTCCGAAAGGTGCCATCGGCTGAAAAAAAAACTCCTTCGGTGGCCGCAGTGGCATATCAAAGGGGCAAATGCCCCCTCCCTCCTAAGAGGGATATGCTCCCAAGAATCGAGCCGAGGCTTTCAAAAGTCGCGCTGGGGCCACAAAAATTCGCGTCGGTCCACCAGAATTCGCGTAGGGGCTCCAAGTAAATACGGCGGGCCCCAGAAAACTCTCTCCGCCAGGCCCGAAAATCTGCAACAGGAACCGCCAAGATCGCGTTGGGGCCACAGCTAAGTACAACGCGCCCCGCAAACTCGAACCGGTCCCACCAAATATCGCGCTCGGACCCACAATTCCCATCGGTAGTACCACAAATTTGGTCTGGCCATACAAAATTCACGTCGGGGCTGCCAACAATTGGCGTCTAGGGCTCCACATAAGCACCGTGTGACCCCCAAAGTCGCATCGGTGTCCGAAAAAGAAAGCCGGAGCCCTCCAAAATAATGAGGGATTCCCAAAAAAGTCCGGGTCAGGAAAATGGTTCTGGAGCACCGAACATATCATCAGATGCCTTGACAAATCGCGTACGGCATCGAAAAACATACCGGAGCTCGAAGAAAATTTTGCTGAGATGGAAAAACATGGCGCCAGGAACTCGAAAAATCAGGCCGAGATTCGGAATTTAAAGAAAATTCAGAAGAGGTGCACAAAAATCGCGTTGAGCGAAGATAACTGGCGTTGGGTCCCCGGAACCACGCGCCTGGGCGCGATAAGTTGCGCTAAGACCCAGAAATACCGCACCGAAGACCCAAAATCGTACTGGGCCCCACAAATGTGCGTCGGAAGCCCCAAATAAACACAGCGGGACCCTAAGAGCACAACGGGGACCGAAAATGTAACTGGCCCTCCAAAGCGCAGTCTCGCAAAAAGCGACAGGGCCCTAAAACATGCGTTGCAGCCCTAAATAAATATAGCGGGAACTCTAAAAAAACACACAAAAAAAAACACCAGAAGCTCTCAAGGCACACCGGGGACATGCGACCGCACAAGGGCCCGAAAAGAGGCTGGGGTCGCAATAAGCAACATGGTCCCAGAACGAACAAAAATACCGGGCACTAAATAAATACATTGAGATCATTGAAAGCGCTCCGACAACTAAGAAAAATCATCGGTGCACAAAGAAGCAACAAACCCTAAAACAAGCAGGGGTTTCGAAAATGCGTTGGGCCTCGAACAAAAATGGATTGGAGCCCTAAGACACATCCGCAGAAGAAGAAATACGAAACGGGTCCAAAGAAGTGCACTCAGGCAGGGCCTCGGTTCGGTAGCCAACCTGGAAGCATGTTTAATCAAAGATATGAGGTGCATCAAAGCTCAGCGGGTATCCGCATTTCTTCATCATAAAATATGGGAAGTAGGGAACTAGTGATCGAATTTAATTAATCGAATTTTCGCAGCGAACGCCCATACAAGGCATTTCATCACGTCAGATAAGGCGCAAGTCTATCATGTGGCAGCAATTAGCAAAGTGTAGGAGGCCCAGCAGAATCCGTAGCATCGCACGAAGTGTGGCGAATGCGCCGAATGCGCAAGATGGGTGTGCACATGCACTAACGCTGGTGTCGTGGCGACCGGGCACTAGGAACTGGAATGTCTGAAATTGGTAAATTTTACATTTTAAAGTGATCTGTGCAGGTGTAATTTCAGCAGTGCAAGGTGACTTATCAATGGATACCGTAAGAATACATTCGAACAGGGTGGGGGAGCCAGGGTTGAAATCCGACGAATCAGAAACGATAGTGGTAGATTAGGCCCCTCGACCGGATAATTTAGTTGGTCACTAATTATTTTACATAAAAAGGTCCCCTTTGACAAAATAGTGGTCGAAATCGGAATACTTTTTATTGAGTAGGTGGACCCCTCCAAATACGTTTGCCCCCCTCCCCTTGACGCAAATATAGGTACGTCACTGGTCCCCCAATAATTTTCAGAAACATACGCGCATGGAGCAAAGCCAACATTGAGGGGCAAATTCCCCCTCACAAACATACAAAACAGCACCGATGCCAGATATTAAATGAGAGAAATGAAGTTTTTAAATGTATTTTCTTCCTACAAAATTGTCTTCTGTGATTACAGCCTGTATGATTAGAGCTTCCCAGCTTCAATACCTTCTCAACGACATAATTTACAAAACGGTACAGTACAGTGAAAAGCATGGGCGTGACTGCGTGGAATTTGAAGGATTTGCATTATTTGTGCATTGTAATTGTTACATTGTTGCATTGTCATTGTTACATTGTTGCATTGCCATTGATGCATTGTTGCTCAATGCTTGTGTTCTTGCCGTGAATTTATTCGCGGAGAATTTATGACTTTAGCTTCTGTGCCAAATGCCTTGCAGCCAGCACCAAATGTTATAAAAATAAATAAATTCCTAAGATGACGATCAGAAAACCAATTCAATCCACTTCTCGTTGTCACCTTCGCGAAATTGTCGTCCTAGGACTGAGAAATTATCGTTTAAGCTTGTTTATGAGATCAAGCTGGTGGGAATGACTAATAGTAGTGATGAACCTAGCGATATTCAGTTAAACTTCGTGGACATAGAAATGGGTTGATCAATGGGAGATATCTTTAAGATATGCTCAGCACCAGCCCCACCAGCCCGCTGTAATCTACAGGCCAGCGGGAAGATTCTTCTCGTCGATAAAGCATAAAGATATTTGTTTGTTTTGGCACTGACGTATTTATGCACGTTTGCTTATTTATACCCTGGTATGGCTCAGTTCTCAGCGAAAAAAAAAATTATTGGTATTGCGCTTTGCGTAAATGATGCACCATGCCAAGAACAAACAAGACATCAATATGAAGCCATGTTCCCCATTCTGGAACCATACTAAGAGCCTAAAAAATCAATAGGAGGCCCTAACACAGTGGAGGCCCCCTTTCGGGAGCAGGAGGCCCCCTATCAATATTGCCCCCCCTGGAAGAATTTCATGGCGACGTCACTGGTTGGAACGCACCGGAGGAATTTTTTTTAATCGTTCTTCATGACTTCTTTGTTTTGCATATTTGCCCACTCGGGCTAAAGTCGAAAATTCTGCATAAAGCAAGCACTTTTTATGAGGGCTAATTGATTTAAAACAACACTTCCCGGCCTCCTCTAACCATTAAAAAAATAAAAATTGAAAAATTACCAATTACCAATTCTGACACATTCCAAAACTTAATATGTTAATTTTTGGGTGGGCAACACATTTTGGGTTTTTGGTGGATTTCGCCTTGAGAAACGTGACGTCAGTCGTGATTCCATAAACCCCTAGTGACGTTACTTTTCAGGGGGAAACTTTTTGGAGGTGGTTTCGGGCCCTACTCGTCGAGAGCTTTCCGATGACACCACTTTCGTTTTGTGCTACGCTTAGCTTGGAGATTGAAGGGGTGACATGAAAGGACCCCCAGAGACGGGGTGTGAGTATCTGACCGGAAAGATGGCGCAGGTTAATATACAGTAAACCACATACGGCCAACTATGTTTGTGGTAAGATTATTCTACCGCACGCGTCCCCGGACTGACAGAGAGGGCTCCAGACGGTAAAAGGAGCCCCTGAGCCAACGGGGAGGGGCCATAAGGTGACTGAAGAGCCACCTGATTTAATGCTAATTGAGTGCTATTATATAGCCGGGTGCTAATTGAGGCACTCGTATTCCCCCACATAAGATACTGTGTGTCTGTCTGGGGAAGCTGTAGCAGAGCCCAGAAACGACGCATTCAGAAATGCATCAACTTTGGAGCAAGGATTGTCGCCGGCTTGCACTACCGAGATCATGTGTCGCCTACGTTGAAGGAACTAGGATGGTTCAAATTTGAGGATTTCATATCCGAGGCAGATGCTCACTCAGTTTTCAAAATTATGAACGAGTTCACTGGCTCAGAACTCATTCGGGGTCAATTAAACTGTCGCTCAACTGTGTCGCAACGGAGCACCAGGGCCACGGCTAACGGCGAGCTCCAGGTACCACGATGCCGCACAGAATTCGCGCGCCGCTCCTTCATACCGAGAGCTTGCCGGACGTGGAACAATCTGTCTTCAGATGTGAGGAACTCAGGTGGCTACAATGTCTTCAAACGTAGGCTTTCGACCGTGCTGCGCATGCCCGGGCTCTAACTTCCGGCCACCGGAACATCGCTTATATCAACACTGTGATGCCACTCGTTGTTATCGTGTATGCTCGTGATGATGGTTTGTGCTGCATATTAGTGCATGTTTGTAACGGAAACTGAAAAACCCTGCTCGGGAGGATCCGAAATACATTACATTACATTACCTGAACAGACTGAAAGGGTCTCTGCACGGGCCTTTAATCCTGAAAATTATTGGTGCAAGGAGACAATGCATGAAGGCAATGGGCGGGCCCGAATGTCTGGAAAGGTCAGGGGTAAACTCCATAGGGTCCCATGTTAAAAGCTGTTTTTTGTGGGGGGGGAGGGGGAGCCAACATTGAGGGGGCACTTTCCCTTTCAAAAGTATATAATACAACACCCCTGCCCCCCCCCATCCGACAGAGAGGGCCCTAGTCACCGGAAAAGATCCTGGTCATTGAAGAGGTTCCCAAGTCGACATGAAAGGAACCTGGGCCGACGGAAGGATCCAAGCTGACATGAAGGGCCCTGAACTGAAGGAGGGGACCCCGGGCCGTTGAAAGGGCTCCCAACCTGACGGAGAGGGCCCCGGCCAATAAAGAGAGTCCCTGAGCCAGCGAAGAGAGCACCTAGACCGAACGAAAGGGCTCCTGGCCACCAGAGAGGACTCAAGGTCATTGGAAGGGGCCCGAGTCTCTATAAGAGACCACTGGATAGTGAGAGGTGCAAAGCAGAAAGCCTTCTCCCTTTATTTATTTTTTTTTCGTCGTTCTCCCCCTACGGAAATCTTGGCTCCGCCATTCCCCCCAATCATTGATTTTTCCCCCTTCCCGAATCAGGCTGAAGCTTAACTATTGAACCTATGGGCTTGGACTAGATGTAATTGTTTTTCAGAGAATCTTTGGCAATCATAAATGTAATTTGACTCACCAACCAACTTCATAAAAATGACTCCCATACCTGCGACAAGGTACCCCATAAACGGTTAATGATGCAGCTTCAAGTCCATGGTATTGCAGGTAGCATCCTAAAATGGATAGAGTTGTGACTTTCAGATAGACAGCAGAGAGTGATGCTAAATGGTACAAAGTCATCATGGGAAAATGTTCTTAGCGGAGTCCCCCAGAGGTCAGTACTGGGGCCACTATTGTTCATTATATTTGTAAATAGCATTGAAAGTGGCCTAGGCAGTAAGGTTTTGAAATTTGCGAATGATTTGAAGGTCTTTAGGGCAATAACAGGGCACAATGAGCAGGTCTTGCTGCAGAAAGACTTAGACGAGCTTGTGAAGCGGTCTGAAAAATGGCAAATGAAATTTAATTTTGATAAGTGCAAAATCATGCATGTGGGTAGGCAGCATATGAAGGTTCCGTACATGATGGGTGGCCAAGTAGGGGAGACTGGGGTAAGATGCCCAGGGTTTAGAGAAATTGGCATTGTAACCAAATTAACCCCCAAATCCTGGATCTCTGAATGTCAACACGAAGCCCCATCATTTTTATATCCACTGGAATGCACTGGATCACTGAGACTTGTCTCGTTTTCTCATTGTTGAGATTTTACCAGAGGCATGCAAAAGGGCGTCTTACCCCATGGGGTGAGTAAGATACCCCATGGGTATGGGTAAGATGCCCCTGCCCTGGGCATCTTTCCCCATTGCCATAAAATGCAAACTTTATCGTTCATGATTTCGTAGGCACTTCAACCGGCAGACGCATTCCTTCCCCTCACTGAAAAAATCAACCAAACGTTCATGTTTTATTCTGAGTTTGCGAAAAAGAAACGCTTTGGTACCGAAATCACCAGCCACCCGTGAATTCTTCTTAAGGTAGAATTCCACCAGGCTGGTGCCAACACATCACCATACACTGTAAAAAAAAAATCAGTACTCAGGGAGTAATCGGAGGTACATAAAACCCATCTAGTATCAATATGGGGCATATTCTAGCACCTTTTGTAAAAAGTGGTAGGCTTGCATTCTTCGAAGTACAGAGGGAGTTTTCGAAGTATCATTTTCATGTCAAGTATTCCGACAATACTTTAAAAAGTATGAAAAGTGAGGTACTTTTGTTACACCCTTTTTCCATCACTTCACCTCCGCCCGCGGGTGAACTGCCAGATTCGCGCATGCGCCGTGCAGCGTGCGATTTGAAGTACGTGGGGTGTTGGCTGGGTGTTGCGGGGAGGTCATGGGCGATTGCAGGGGTACCGCTGCCACCTGCGTTCTTAATGTGAGGTAATGAAAAGGAAAAGCATGCTAATGAGAGTTTAAGTTTACACTGTGCCACCATTTTCTTTCGTCCTCGATCCGCCATCTTTGGTGATCCGCCATCCGTAGATAAAAGTCATAAAGTGTTAAGGCTTAATAAGAGCCACAGGGGCCCATCTGGGTTAAGCCTATCTAGAAAAGGTACTAGAAATGTACATATTCTCACCCCAATCAATCCCTAATCCCAAGTTCCTAGGAAGCTATATATCCCAGCCTATCTAGTATCATCCACTTGCTATTGCATAACACCCTCAACAATTGCAAGCTCCTCCCATCATACCCATTGTGCTACCATAGCCCCTGCTTAAAGGGGTCTGTGCCGTGCACATTTAACATAAATATTATCCCCTCCATCCAAATTAGAAATCAAAAACAAGATTTTCCTGCCTAAAAAATGTGTCCACCCTACTTTTAAATACATTCAATGAGGAACTCCCCACAACATCAGCAGGCAGCCCATTCCACTGATCAACAACCCTTTGCCTGAAGACCTGCTGTCGCTTAACTGTCCTACACCTCAACTTGTCTAACCTGAGTTGGTGACCCCTGTGTGATACTTTAAACTGAAGAGCACCATTTAAATTGACCTGATCTAGTCCTTTAACAATTTTGTACATTTCAATCATGTCCCCCCTTAATCTCCTATACTTGAGTGAGTACATATCCAATGCCACAAGCCTTTCTCCATATTCTAAGCTACCTAGTCCACTGATGAGTTTAGTTGCTTTGCGTTGCACTCTTTCTAACTTGTCTATATCTTTTTCTAGGTAGGGGCTCCAAGCTTGCACATAATATTCCAAGTGGGGTCGCACATATGCTAAGTACAGTTTTTTTCATGACTTCCTTGCTCTTATACATCACACTTCTATTAATGAGTCCCAGCATTCTGAGTGCCCTGTTCCTAGCTGAGCTACATTGTTTCTCTGCTTTAAGGTCATTTGAAACCAACACACCTAAGTCCCTTTCCTCTTCAATAACATCCAGTTCCCTCCCTCCCATTGTATATCTGAAAGTCTCACCTCCAGACCCCAGATGCATAACCTTACACTTGTCATAGTTAAAAGACATCTGCCATTGATCAGCCCACTTTTTTAGGTCCTCCAAGTCTAGTTGAATATTACTAGATTGATCACAACTGTTTGCCACTCCTACCAGTTTGATGTCATCAGCAAATTTGAAAACTCTATTCCTCAGCCCTACCTCAATGTTATTTACAAAGATGATAAAGAGAAGTGGCCCTAGAACAGAGCCCTGTGGTACTCCACTCAGAACATCCTTCCAATCAGATTTACATCCATTTAACATGACCCTTTGTTTCCTTCCCCTCAGCCATGCTTCAATCCAACCTAGAACTTTTCCAACAATCCCATGTTGCTGTAGTTGATGAATTAGCCTCCTATGTGGAACTTTATCAAAAGCTTTGCTAAAGTCCAAGTACACAACATCCATCCTGTTTTGATTGTCTACTTCTTTAGTAACATACTCCATGAACTCCAAAAGGTTAGTTAAACAAGACCTTCGAGATCGAAATCCATGTTGAGTATCACTTAAAAGATTGTGCCTATCAAGATGAATCTGAACATTCTGTTTAACCAGTTTTTATAGTACCTTGCAAACTATTGAGGTCAAACTGACTGGCCTGTAGTTCCCTACACACTTCATACTTCCCTTTTTTAAAATTGGAACTACATTTGCATTTCTCCAATCTTCAGGCACTTCAAAGTATTCCATAGACCGCCTGAAAAGTATACCTAGAGGAACTGCTAAAGCTTTAGCACACTCTACTAAGACCCTAGCATATATATCATCTGGTCCAGAAGCTTTATTAGGCTTTATATTCTGCAACTGCTTTTCTACAGCTTCTGTAGTTATTGTAAGATACTCCAACCTATCACCTGTCATGGCATATGATTCAGTTGTTTCTGTTCTACCAGAATTATCCTGAGTAAAGACTGATGAGAATTGCTTGCTTAAGGATTCGACAATATCACAATCATCAACCACTAATTCCCCATCTACCTCCAGTGGTCCTACACCACACTTTTTAGCCTTAAATTTGTAGAAACTAAAGAATCTCTTAGCATTACCTGCTGAACATTCTCGAGCTAATTTGATTTCAGCCAGTCTTTTAGATGCCCTAACACACCTCCTAACTTTATTTCTAGCTATTTGATATGATTTGAGGTTTACCTCAGAGTTAGCATATTTTAGTTTCTTGAATGCCTGCTTCTTTGACTCCAGTAAATGCTTTACTTCCCTGGTCAGCCATGAAGGGAGCTGAACCCTGGTTAATCTAATTTGCCTATTGGGAATGAACCTATCCTGACCTTGAAATAGTTTATATTTTATCATTCTCCACATTTCATAAGCATCTAAGCCTTTCAATAAGTCTTCCCAATCAATTTCATTCAGGAAGATCCTGAACTCATTGTAATTCCCTTTAGCAAAATTAGGAATCAATGTCTTATTGGTTCCTACATTTCCAACATACACTGAGAAGCGTATAATGTTGTGATCACTATTACCCAAAGTCTCTCCTATGTTCACATTTTGTACAAAATTTTCCTCATTAGTAAGCACAAGATCTAATATTTCCTTTTCCCTTGTAGGTTCATGTATCATTTGAAAAAGAAATTCTCCTCAAAACAATCCATGAAGCTTCTTCCCGATTTGTTTAGACCTATAGTTTTGCTTCCCAATCCTGTTATGTTGAAATCCCCCAACAAAACAGTTCTCTCCTTTACTCTCCTACTTATCTCTTCCTGCATCAACCTGTCCGTGTTTTCATTCTGGTCTGGAGGTCTATAGAATGCCCCAACCCTAAATTGTGTTCCATTTTTCAGAATGATATCTAACCACAAGGATTCTACACCTTCATCATGTACACTATCTTCTATGGAATGACATTTCATTTCTTGTCTGACATACAACAGTATACCTCCTCCTATCCTTGCCTGCCTTTGATAAGCATGCATGTTGTAGCCTGTCAATTCGAATTCTTGCAAGTTGTCTCCAAAAATGCTTTCATTAACCCATGCCTCTGTTATGCATACCAAATATAGCTTTTCAGACAACATATAAGCATGCAGTTCCCCAATTTTGTTCCTAACACTTCTGGCATTGACGTAAAAACATGATAAACCATTCCTTCCCTTGTTTGCAAGACTTCTCTCTCTATCAGCTACATCCCCCCATGACCTGCCTAGTTTCCCTGTTTCCTATTGAGAGCCTCCTCATACCTATTGCTGAGCAATTCAACTCCTCTCTTGCTCAAATGTAACCCATCTAATGCAAACATTTCAGTCCTCCCCCAGAAATCCCCCCACAAATCCAAGAACCCCACCCCAAGTTCCTTACAAATCTTGGCCACCCTGGTATTCAGCCCAATGGCCCTCGAGTACCACTCTATGCTTGCGTTAACCATAGGGAGGATGGATGTTACCATTCCTCGTTTCCTACTTACAGCTAGCCTACCTATCAAAGCCCTATACTCTTGTATTGTTTCCTGTTTTTGCTTTTCCTACATCATTTACACCAACCTGCACAATTACCGTTGTGCTCTCTCCACTACCCTTCATTACTCCTTCTATCCTATCACCAACATCCTTTACCTGGGCCCCTGGGAAGCAAACACGAATCCGTTTGTTGGGGTTCCTGCTACAAAAAGTACGGTCCATGTACCTAACTCTTGAGTCCCCTTTAACTAAAACCTCCCCCTCTCTATCCTCAGCTACCTGGTCATTCCTACCTTCCTCTTTAGCAGCACTACTATCTCTCCCTTGCAGTACCTCAAACCTATTATTAGTTTCAATGCCTTTGTCCATTTTCCTTAAAGCCAGTCTCGTACTCTGGCGTCTAGCTACTTTCCACTCTCTACTATCATGGTCCATACTATCTCCACCCCTATCACTCCTAGGCTCCTGCACCTGGCTTGCCTGGCTGACATTTCCTATGGTGGGCCCTGCCACCAAACACTTCAGGTGCTCCACCTCCCTAGCTAACATATCTACTTTCTTACTCAAGTCCCCAATTACATCCATACACTTACACTTCCCACATAGATGACGTGTAGTCGTTGGAGGTACACTCCTGAGGTCGGGTGCGGCCGGCTCGCGTGGCGGATTCGACGCCCTCCCTATCAGCTGATATGGCATCAGCCCACTTCAGTTCCTCAGCTGTTCGTGGAGAGACTGTGCTAGTCACTCGTGGTGTTTTTGTAAGGCAGGATTTGCCTCATGTGCATCATCGCCGATGGTTGTGTGGCCTTCCGCCGCCGGGTTCGGATAAGTTTTTCCCCGTTTATGCTGAGCGTTTTTCACTTGTGCTGAGAACGCTGAGCGGTCTTTGACAAGCGTTCGCTTTTTAAAGACCAATTCCGAGGTCTTGAGTTTTTTTACAGGGTGTTTAACAATTGTTGAAACAAAGTAGCGGCCTTTCAGATCGTCACTAATGACTTTATTCTCTTTCTCTTTTCACATTATTGCTGGGAAATAGTTAACATTTTGATATATTGAACAAAATATAGTGAAGTCATGCCCTGGACGATGGAGCAGAAGATCTTTTGTGTGAAGACATATACGAAACTCCTGTGTCACAGGCAGGGGTGTCGATTTGTATCCTTTTGTGTGGGCCATGGCCCCACCAATGTTGATCTTGGCCCCCCCAATGTTGATTTGGGCCCCTCCCCAATAACCTATGCTATTTTATGCTGTTAAGAAAGCTAAAGGGAAAAAATGAAAATCACCATGCTAAGTAGAAACATTGATGTTAACCAGCACATTTTGTACTGAAAAGAAACAGATTTGGATTAGATAGTGGACTGATCCTCCACCTTTTGCTGAAAAATGTAAAATTGTGTGTAAAAACAAATAAAATAGCTGGAATTCCCTCCACTGTGGAAGTACAGCTTACATCATAAAATGTTGAGATTAGCGATGCTGATGCATTTTAAACCATATTGTCCGAAAGAAAATCTGCTAAGCAACTAAACAACAATTGCATGGTCATTCTGATCATTTCTGAGATCCGAAAATATAGTGGGCTAAATCCGATGTTTTTTTTTGGGGGGGGTCTAGTGCATTGGCACTTCGGCCCCCCCAATGTTTTTCAAAAATCGACACCCCTGGTCACAGGGTTGAAAGACTTAATTTCGTATATGTCTTCACACAAAGGATCTTCTGCTCCATCGTCCAGGACATGACTTCACAATATTTTGTTCAATATATAAAAATGCTAACTATTGCCCAGCAATAATCTGAAAAGAGAAAGAGAATAAAGTCATTAGTGACGATCTGAAAGGCCGCTACTTTGTTTCAATAATTGTGAAACACCCTGTATATCTGAAGTGTAGCTCAGATTTGCCTCATCTCACGTAGATGACGGATTGTCGTTGAGGCGGTGTGTGTGGTGGATTCGCGCCACGGCCGGTGGTTTAATGTGTGTGGTTGAAAAGGCGAATATATATTCGCGTTGCATTTTTACTTTTTTACACCCAGAGAGGCGGTTTTCGCGAGTTTCGCGGGAGTAAATGAACCCACGGCGTGGGAAATGCATGCTAACCATAGGTGCTAAAGTAAGTACCTTTCGGTTTAGCACTATATGGGGAGTGGTTTTTGACAGCCGCCCCATACGGTACTAGCGTAAGTACCAGTACACCTCTATGCAAGTACCCAGAAGGGTGTTTTAAAAGCACCTTTCACCTTGAAAAGTACCCGGGTGTGAAATCCCAGGGGTGCTCAGAAAGTAGGTATAGTGAGGTAATCGGCAAAAGTACCGAATGCGAGGTTTGAAAAACTTCGTATGGGTAGTGGTTTTTGACAGCTGGAAACACCTCACAGGGTGCTACCTTTTTTTTTTACGGTGTAGGGCATAGCATGCTTTCACAAGTTTCAATTCAACTTAAAACATACGCTGACAGCACAGATCAAATGTATTAGCGGCACAGGTCACAAGTGTAGCCACCATCGCCGTTAGCTTGTACGTCGGTACAGAGCACACAGGCCCAGCCTTGGCAGGCTGCGCACTGAATCCACTCTTCACACGACATGATAAATCTCATGCCACAGATAATGCACCTGGTGTCATCTGGTTCTTGCGGCGTTGCAGATTTGCCAGCTTGTTGTTTTTTCTTTTGCGATCCTGGCTTTGTCTGTCTTGTCCCCTTCTTTTTAGCTGCCTCTACTTTTTCTTTTCCCTTCTTCATTTTTCTTTCTTCAAGCATTTTCTTGTTGGGAGACCACGTGATTACTGTGGCTTGTTCAGCCCGACGAGATCTCTTTCTATTTTCCGCTCGCGGAGTGGTGCATAACATATCTAGAATGCTGGTTGGTGACTGCTGCGCGCTCTCCTCGAGACCGGCAGCTGTGGCGCTCGAGCCCGCAGGCTCCGGCGCCGGTTCCTGAGACGGCTGCACTACGTTCTCATCGAGACCGGCAGCTGTGGCGCTCGAGCCCGCGGACTCCGGCGCCGGTTCCTGAGACGGCTGCACTACGTTCTCATCGAGTCCGGCAGCTGTGGCGCTCGAGCCCGCAGACTCCGGCGCCGGTTCCTGAGACGACTGCAGCACGCTTTCGTCGAGACCGGCAGCTGTGGCGCTCGAGCCCGCAGTCTCCGGCGCCGGTTCTTGAGACGACTGTAGCGCGCTCCCGTCGAGACCGGCGGGGGAATCGGGAGCCTCCTCCTCAGTCATCCGTGCGGGTGCAAAATCATCCTCGGTGAAAACCATGTCACAGGGCCATATTCCTGAGGCTTTAAATCCATTGATCGCCCGCTCCATGGTAGCAGATCTCGAGTAGGCAGTGCTGAAGATCTGAGCCAGCTCGTACTCGGTCACGCGCCTACCTGGATGGGCACGCATCCAGGTGTCCACCGCGTTGTTGTACGCGCTCTTGAGGGACTTGAATACCGCCACATCTAGCGGCTACATTCTATGAGTAGAATGCGGCGGCAGTGTGATGATTGTCACGCCGTTTTCCCGAGCCATGTCGACGACCTCGAGCGACTTATGGCTGTGATGGCCATCGATGATGATCACGTGTTTGTCCTGCATTGAGGGCTTCACCACCGCCAGGAAATGGTGGAACCACGTGAGGAAAACCTCCTGATCGGTCCATCCAGACTTAGTGCACGTTCCCACCGAGCCTGGCGGCGCACCGTTCATCAGGCTTTAAACCATCTTCATCCTGCCGAAGACGAAGACTGGAGGTAAGTACAATCCAGCCGCGTTGACTGCGCACAGAACAGTGACAGTCTTGCCGCGCTCTCCGCTTGTGATTTTCCAGACTCTTTTAACGCCTTTGGAAGCAACGATCTTCCCTGGAGTTTGTACGTTGGTCACCCCAGTTTCATCCATATTCCATACTTTCATGGGCCCGTAGTCGCCTCCGTCGAGAACTGATTCGTATGCGTCGAAGAACTTCTTGACCTGAGGTCGGTTGAATCCGACGGCTCGGGATAGGCTTGTGGCTTCTGGGCTCCTGATTGACAGGCTTGGGTGGCGACGCAAAAATCCGTAAAGCCAGTCTTTCCCAGCCATACTGTGCTCTTTGTCGAACCGCACTTTCATGTCCATCTTCTCTGTGAACTCGTAGGCTAGACGCCGTACGTCCAGTGCTGTGAGCCCAAAAAGAAGGTTCTCCATTTCTTTGATCTTTTGTACGAGTTGTTCCTCCATTTCCTTTGGAATGTCTGTAGACCTTCCCAGACTTCCCGGGACCAGCACCTTCTTGTCTCGGTGGCGACGCAGTGTTTTTCTCGATATCTTGTACATTTTGGAGACCTTATGCAGGGAAGATCCACTACATATGGCTTGAAGTGCTTGCTTGAGACTCTCTTGGCCATAGGAGCCTCGTTCCGAGGTCCTGGTTCTGGTTCGTGCCATGTTACGTGACCCTGAAAATGATATCGGAATTATAAAATTGTTGGTGGAAATTGATACAAACTGATTAGGGTTGTGGCAAGGTATTATCTGATGGTGTTTGCCAAGGACGCATGAACCGGGGGTGGTGAGGGGAACAGGAAGGGCAGAGTCTCCCATCCCCCCCCCAACCAACTTTAGTGATTTTTGACATTGACCCTATGGCGTTGACTGGAAATATTCTGCCAAAAAATAGTTGTTTGGCCCCCAACTTTGAAACAGTTCCCGCGCCGCTGGTGTTTGCAGCACATATTGGAACAAACTGGAAATACTTTGGCAAGCCTTGAAATAATGTGCAAGGGTGATGCTCTTCGCTAGGTACAAATATTTTCACACAGTCTGGCGAAATTTGGTGCATATAAATTTGTATTATAGTATTCGGGTAAAGTCAGTATTATTATCTTGATTAATTGACTGGGTAGATCTGTTATTATCTGGGTATTATCTGTTATAGATATGGGTAGATCGATTAATACAGACACTTTCACATTTAGGTAAGTATGTCATCTACGAATGACCAAGGTCGTAACAAGCAGGGAGGGGATGGCATTCAAGCCCCCAATTTGGAAAGGCCTGACACCAAAAATGTATAGATGTTACCCGACACCAAAAATGTACGTGGTAAATTTCAGACCGCAGCTTCCCAATCCCTTGTGGGTTATCCCCCCCTCCCCCCTTCACGAACACTTTCAATAGTTCGTACGTCCCCGAGGGTGACAAAAGAAATATATAAAAACATATTCGAGGTATGAAAGCTAATTAGCTACATATCAAAACATGAATGTGTCCTTCGTAAACTACCGGCGGGAAAGACGCCCCATCTATGGGGTAAGATGCCCCCGGGGGCGTCTTTCCCCATGGATGTGTGGGGCGTCTTACCCACCAATGCCGAAATTTGGTTGCACGTAGCGTGCATAAATAGGGCGATCGTGGCGCACTGGAGAATAACACCCTAAAGAGGCAAAATATATCATGTTCCTCGATGGAAAGTCCTACAGCACGCAAGTATATTATTTGGACAGATATTTGCAACTATTTTGTTAAACTTTCATGATCGAAAACGTAAAAAAACAGAGAAACACTCAGCGCTCGTCACGCACTTGCAGCAACGGACCAACTTTTTGCGCAATAAACAACCGTGGCTTCTGCTTCCAATCAAGAACTTCAGATATGTTCTCTAGTTCTTTGATCAGCCTATAGAGGGGATGGGGCGTCTTACCCGAGGGGGCATCTTACCCCACTCTACCCTACTATCTGTGACCCAGCAGAAGGACTTGGGTGTTATTTTGACCACAAATTGGAGGCATCAGAACAGACCAAAGAAGCCAGGAAGAAGGCACTAAGAATTATTTGGGCAATAAATAGGAATGTATCATACAAAAGTGAGGAAGTCATCAGGAAGCTTTACTGTGCATACGTCAGGCCACATTTGGAATACTGTGTCCAAGCTTGGTACCCTAGTTATGAAAAAGATTGTTGGCTTTTAGAGAGAGTGCAAAAGAGGGCAACACAAATGGTTAATGGTATAGGCAACCTGGCATATGAGGAAAAATTGAAGAAATTAAATGTTTTCACTTAGATATAGAAGGCTGAGAGGAGATCTCATCGAGGTCTTTAAATTTGTTCATGGTCAGGAACAGGGATATATCAGGGAAATATTTGAATTTAACAGAAATGATGCAATTAGAGGTCATCAATTCAAAATTAAAGTGAATCACAGCAGGACAAGGTTAAGACAGTTTTTTTCACCAACAGGGTAGTAGAACACTGGAACCAGCTGCCAGAAACCATTGTCAGTAGCAACACTTTGAACATCTTTAAAAACATCATAGACAATCATTATAAGGATAGGGGGCTTGTTTTTCGGTATTCCATGTAGGGTTGATCGACGGATTTGGTGGGCAACTGGTTCAGTGTTCAGAGTGCAACCAAGAAGGGCCCTTGTGGCTCATAGTTGCACTGATATTTTATGTCTTTATGTCTTTATGCTAATCTTATCGTTTACTGGGCGTTTAAATTACTTGCGTGTTCCCAGGAGATTTGACGCCATTTTGCGAGCATAGTGTTGCGGCAGCGTGCGGCGCAGGAAAACTTAGCAAGGCGCGGTAGTGGGCGATGATCGCCGTTGGTCAATTCGTTTCGTCGTGCTAAGTGCTCGTTTGATTATATACGGAGTGATAGGGTAAGGATGTCAAAATCAGTATTTTATCATGTGGAAAAGTCTGATAAGTTAAGTGGGTGCTGTATGGCCATTGACCAACGCAGTCGATGCGCCCCTAAGCCCAAATGACCAACCAAACCACTTCATGCAGTCTATGCGCCCCTAAACCACAATAACTAACTAACTAAACCACTTCATGAGTTGGTGAGATTCCAAAACTTTTCGATAGGTTTGTTTTAGGTTTCAAAAAAGGCCGAGCGTTGCTGACCGTCGGTACGTTCCAACCGTGAAAAAATGATTGAATCCACGGCTGGAAATTCCGGATGTTTCGGCGGGGTCCGGATCCCTCCCACCTACATCAACATCGGTACCTACCTAGCTTGGTACCTCCTACATATACATTCTGCTATTGTTAATTTGTCATTTTCCCTATTCAATCTGAAAACAAAGACTTGGACCCCCCTGGCTTGGTGACGAATATCCAGCCTTGATGTAAGTAATAGGACAATAATGCAGTTGACAATATTAACAGTATGTCATAAGCTAATGCTGCAAACATTTGAATACCTTAATGGTCTGGTCAGGGCTGTGGCTCATTCATTTGTACTTTGATGGTATGGGACCAGTGTTAAAATAATGATTTCTCATCAGGTATGAGATATTGAAACAAGTACCGTAGGACAGTGTTGGAAAAACTGGCGTTTGTTGGTGTTATGCATACCAATAAATTTTGTACTCCAGGATTGTGACTGGACAAAATGAAATATTTTGTACTCCAGAAGGGAAAAGGAAGAACAACATTGTTTGGTTGAGTTCTACCACTCTAAGTCCATACCTGAAAACAACTAGCAGTTTCAGCAGTCCGTATGCGCCCACCCACCAACAATCCCTGTCGACCATAACAAAACTTTGAAACGCGTACAGCCTGTATAGCATGCCATACCAAGACATGTTTCTCGGTGTTGTGCTAAAAACGTCTCCGCTTTCCAGTTACAACTGGCGGCATGTGACGTCATTTGAGAAGATCCTACTTTTGTGTCACTATATCATCAATATTTAATTAAATATGTATTCAATATGTATTCAATATTTATTCAATATTTATCAATATTTATTGTTATATATTATGCATTTATATTAATCAACATTTATTCAATATTTATTATTCTGAGTCATCGGCAAATATCCCTAGTTGGCAAAACTGGAGGTACTTGGTATCGCCGGAGTAAATATTTCAGGCCCCGTTTGGCAATTAAGATGCTTTGAATGCGCAATCGAAGGTCATTTTGTTAAAGAGACAACTTTTTTAGACACCATGAGCCCGTTCAATGCAAAAAAGTCACTTTATATTTCCTCAAAGTGGCTTTGGAGCAATGAAGTCTCCGAGGTGACAACACCAAGAAACCAATGCCATTTGTGAACTTATGAATGACTGTCCAATAATATTTTTGAAATCTGTGTTAAGATAAATTGTGCACCTTGAAATATAACTGCATTTGGAGTTCATCAGTGTCGGTGAAGGGTCTGTAATACCTGTTCCGATTTTACTCCGACCCATCTGTTGCCGGCCCGGTAATCCGCCGTAGTTCTACCGCTGGGGTAAGCGAATCAGACCCGGCTCTATTTTCCAGTACATCTTTGACAACTGTTGGGAGGGATGGGCTGATGGAGTTGGTGAGTGTTTGTGGGTTGATTATTTTTTAGGTTTGTGGTGTGGGTACCCAAATGTGTACTGGCAGTGATAGCTAAGTGTGCCCATTCGGTTTCACTCTCTGTCGATTGTCATCATGAGATGTGAAGTCGTATTTCCATAAGTTTGGATCACACTGGCGAGTGTGGCAGGAAGTGGCGCACGATAGAGACCATTGTTCAGAGAAGTAGGGGTTGGCTGTGGTGTTTGCCACGCCTGGTTTTTCTCCCCTGTTGTAAATAGATCAGCCAGAAGGTTTTGTTTGCCTGGTGCAGAGGTTGGTGGTGAAGGTGGAATGGTGTAAAGCCTTGGCTCGGCGGTTGTCATGGGTTTCGATTCCTCGTGGTGCCCGCCATCCCTCCCAGGGTCCACTGATGGGGTCCACCCCCAGTTAATTGTATCTTGCTGTGAGGAGCTTGTAAAACCATTTTCACCATTTTAAACTCATCTTTCTACTGGAAGTCTTCCTGATAGAAAACCTCACAAGTTATTCCCATTTTTAAAAAGGGTTCAAGGCATGATGCACTACATTATTGCCCAGCGAGTCTTACTTGTGTCCCATGTAAAATTCTGGTGTGGTAAAACGTGTAATTGTTGAGCATGTAACAGCATGAAATGCTAACATTGATTTGTAATTCCATTAAAGCAATGCTACCTAATTATGGACAATTCCTCATTTTTTTACTGCAGCAAAATTTTGGACATGGATGTTTGCCAAGATGTTTATGCATACAACAATGCTAACATTGGTTTTCAGCCCCATTAAAACAAGGTTAATTGTCGGCAAGTGCATTGCTATTTTTGTATTCCAGCTCAACATTTTGTACTCCAGTTAAAAATTATGTACTCCACTACCAAGAAAAAATATGGAAATCCTACACTGCCGTAGGATGTCAAAATTGCCATGGAAATAATGCTGTTTTAGAATATTTGACCCTGCAAACTTAGTTTCGAGACAATGGACAAGTTTCATATTGGGACAAACATATTTTTTTTCAAGTTTCACTAGTTATTTTTTATTTTAAGGGTATTCATTAATTTTGTATATCCCTAAATTACTTCAATAAGCCAAAGAACATGCTTCACTTCATCAGAGATCATCAAGGAAATAAACATCTGTCAGCATGCTCTACATATAGGTTTGTAGTTTAATAGGTTTTTTTATATTTATTGTTGGGTGGTATGTTGGTGAGTGTTTGTGGGTTTTTTTTTTTTGTATGGATATAGTTTGATTTGGTTTATTTGTTTGTATGGTGTTTGTGTGGAATAAGCATTTGGAGTGTGCTTTTAGGGTTTTTTTTTTTTGGTTTTTTTAAAAAAAAAAAAAAAGCAAATCTCGGCGTGCATGTTTTTTAAACGATCACACAATTGTTGGCGGTCAGGGCCATTGGTTAATGGACCATTTGGATTTGTCATTGTGGAATTTTGTCTGGAAGGAAACATTGCATCCATATCCAGTTCAAGTTGTTTATTTCAACAGCCTGGTTCTGTATGCACCACATTCCATTACATTTTGAGTGCAAGCAATGTTACCGTAGGAAGTGCAGAAGATACCTGGTCAACATGCCTCTCACATAACGTTCACCAGGGGGTTCGGGCACCTAGCATCTGAAACTAGAATCACAAAATTTGGAAGAATTACAGCTGTAGTGAACTCGCTGCAGCATACATTTCATGACCCCAGGTCAATGTCTTCCGGGTCAAATGAGATCACAATCGGCCTCCACTCCACCCCAGCTGGCACCGCCCATACATACAGAAAGTATGCACGTTCCACTGCCAAACAGTAGGTAGAGACAGTTCATACGTACGCTGGTACAGACAGTGCATGCTGTTGTTACGGTTGGTAGTACAGACCCATAGTGTGATCATTCTGGCCAGCGTTCAAAGAAATGCTTCAGAATGCCTCGTTTTGTGATTGGTCAAAGTATATGTTGCTTCACATCTGTAGAGTTCAGAGATGCTCGACTGCTGCCCATTATATCTTCCATTCAACAGTCAACAATCCTTCCCCTCCACCTACAATCCATAGCAGTTCTATGTAATAAATTACTTCAATTTTATATTTGATAGTCATCCCTTTTCATTTTATCTCCAGCAATATCATAAAATATGGCAGCAGTTGCAGAGGCATCTTACTCACTTTGCATCATCCAAATGCTGCTTGAAGATGTTGGATGACATTGGCCTACACCTGCTGATCACCGATTATGTTGCTCTACACCTACCTACTTACATATTATTGATCATGTCTGCCTACACCTATTGATAATTGATTGCATGAACTGCTACAGTTGCACAATGTATCTTCCTGCAAGGAAGCTAATTAATATTACACAACATGCCTGGCATTACATGTAAAGATCAATCTGAAAACATGCCTACCTTGTCTAAAATCCATATAGTATAGCCAAATAATCCCTACAATTTGTCAATTGATAGCAGTCCCTTTTTTCAATATCTCCATGGACACCATCAATATATTGCAGTAATTGGAGCAGGCATCTTACTCACTGTTCCATCACAATACTGCTTGAAGGTGTGCTATGACATCTGTACACACCACATTGTGCAAGATTTGAATAAAAACAAATTAGTTGCTGTATTACCACCATAATAGATTACCTACCCTTCCAAGCATCATATTTTCATTAAAATTGGTAAAATTTAAGTATAACAAGCCCTCACCTTAGTATCCATGACACCAGTCAGTTGGAAAACATTGCATGAAATAATGCAATGTGGTTCCCTGTGCATTTTGGGCTTGGTCGCTTCAGGGCTCCACACATGTGATGTCACTGCTACAAGAAGGTTTTAAATTGATGGCAACTCTAAGTGAAATGATTAAATTATGCTCTAAATGCTTCTCCTATGATACAAATATTTCAGTTTTGTCTACAAAGTATTAGTACTTTTTTGCAACGAAAAACCCATTACATGAAACTTGTCCATTGCATACATATAGCTATCCATTTTGCATGTTTTGAGAGGTAACTAATTTGGGGATACCAATATAAACGATAATGATACAAATGCCTATGCTATGCACTGGTATTGTGTGGCACATACATTTACGCATACATACATTTGTGCTTACATACTTTTGTGCTTACATACTTTTGTGCATGCATACATTTGCATACATGTTGATGGCATGGGGGAAAGGTTATATGCAAAGGTTTGTCAGCTTTCTTTGCAAATCGATCTCAACTTTGTTTGACCCAGAAGGCATTTATATGGGGTCGTGAAATTTATGCTGCACCAGGTTCAGTACAGCTGTAATTCGTGAAGGCCTTCTGGTGCATGTGTTGATGGATGCCCCTGATGTTATAGCAGACCCATGCAGTAGACCTGGTGGGGCGGAGGGGTGTGGTTGGCAGTGTTCTGAATGTATGTAGTTAGCTTTTATTTAATTTAAGAAGGCACTCCATATTCATGGCATCACCACCAGGATGTGCCAGGGGATGTTGCCCCCCCCCCACCCTCCACCCACCTGAAAACATTGGAACTTAAGTCTACAGACATTTGATTTTTGAAGCAAGTATTACGAGAAATCAGGGGAAAACCCTGATTTGCCCCCAACCTCGAATGCCTCGTGCTGGCTATGTGTATTCAGATCCTTGTATTTTGATCAACTCAAATTGTCATATGTGCCAGCAAGTTGGCATCTGAAGATCATTCTGCAGTTTGAGCAGTTTGAGATGGCAGAGTAGTGTGGGAACTCGGAAAGTTGTTCGCCTCATCAATTGACAGAGATCTGGCGACGAGGTGCTGCTACTGTAGGAAACATGATAACGATTGTTCTGGTGGACCCCAGTAGGTACCTCTCCATTGGTGGATCCAGAAATTATCAGGTTGGGCACTTCATCTGAGGGGCACCATTTCCCTGGGGAGAAGATTTTGATAGAGTGCACATGAGTATTATTGGAGAAGTGCCACTTTTCCATGGGGCCAAGCCTCCTGTCCCTGCCCCCTGTCCCTGCCCCTTGGATCCACCCATGTACACCCATTATGCATTTTTCCCCGGATTGGTGCACCTTGTCAAACCTGGTGCTACACTTTGCAGACTGGTTGATATGAGGTGCAAAATCCAGCCATAGCGCTTCCCCAAGTGTACGAGCAAGAGCCCCTATGTCCCATGTGCCCGATCCGTCCCCACCGGCACCTGGAGGTATCGTAGCTCCTCTTCCTCGGTCGGTTGGGACTCTTCACACCCCACCACCCATCCCACCATGTGGGGGGGGTGATGCTCCAGCATGCCCGTCCCCCACCAGAGGCGGAAAGCGAGCTCCACCTTGGCAAGTATCCCCGACGGACGGAGCGAGCCATAGGGGGAGGTCACGGACCCACTCCGGATCCATGTTGCAGTGACTACCCACTTAGTCACTCTATCAACCACTTTTGTTTTTAGCTGACACTTTTTACTGCCATTTTACAATGGAACTGCTGGGGCCTAGGGGCATCTATTTCTGATCTTGTGACCGCTTTACATCGACACAATCCAAGCTAGCTAGCTTGGATTCGCAAATCGCAAGCTAGTAAAATTACAATTCATATTTTTAGGCATCACACTTTGATAGCTTAAGACATGCGCTGGAGCTTATATTAGTGTTCTGTTGATAAAATATTTATAGCATATCCGCAAATCGTCGATGAGGGCTAATTTTGCTTGACATGAAACATCAAGGTGGAAAAATGGTAGTTACACCTAGGATTTTGTCAAGGGGAAGTAATTTTGAGAGGGTGCTGTTTCCCCCAAGGAGTGACGCTGGTTATGCAAATGTCAAGGGGGTGTTCAATGAATGAACCTGAAGGGGTGCAATTTTATCCAGGGGGTACCTTCAGCGGGAAAAAAAAGTAACGAGCTTGCACAAAATGTGTATATTTCTGCTACACTCTTGTATTTGTGTACACTGCCGGCGCGTGTATTGACCCGGCGCGGTCGATGTGTTGCAGAGTTGGTCGGAATGGCATTCCCGGGCCGCGGCCCGCCTCTGATGCCGGGCATGCCGGGCATGACGCTGATGCAGCCCGCCTACCCGATGCAGTCGCTGATGCAGTCGGCCGTGCCGCTGGTGCCTCAAGTGATGTTCACCCAGCGCGCCGCGCTGCCCATCCGACAGCACAACCGGCCGCAGCAGAGCACGTACAGGTGCCGGTCCACTCAGCCGTGGCTGCACGGGGGCGGGGGGAGCACGACGGTGCGGTCCACCAGCCGGCCCGGGCGGCCAGGGGGGAGCAGACTGGGTCAGAGCACGTACAGGTGCCGGTCCACTCAGCCGGCCCGGGCGGCCGTGGCTGCACAGCGGGGGGGGAGCAGACTGGGTCAGAGCACGTACAGGTGCCGGTCCACTCAGCCGGCCCGGGCGGCCGTGGCTGCACAGCGAGGGGGGGAGCAGACTGGGTCAGAGCACGTACAGGTGCCGGTCCACTCAGCCGGCCCGGCCGGCCGTGGCTGCACAGCGAGGGGGGGAAGCAGACTGGGTCAGAGCACGTACAGGTGCCGGTCCACTCAGCCGTGGCTGCACGGCCGGGGGGGCAGCAGACTGGGTCAGAGTCACTGCTGATGGCACCCAGTGGGCCACACAGGACGGGTGGGAGAGGTAGTCACTGCCGTTGGCACTCACTGGACTGCATGGGGAGTCACTGCTGGTGACATACACTGGACCGCACATGAGGGGTGGAAGACAGTCACTGCTGGTGGCACCCACTGGGCTTCAGGGAGGGGAAGAGTGGGTGGGGTCACCATCAGTGGCACCCATTAGGTTCTTGGAGGGGGCGTGAAGGTCACAGCCGGTGGCACCTATTGGGCTCCAGGAAAGGAGGGTGGGAGATCATCGCTGGTGACACCCTGTTGGCTGGAAGGGGTAGGGAACACAGTGCGTCTGTCATTGAAGAAAATTGCGCGAATATCGTGGTAATCTCCGTGGGTGTATGTATTTGGTATTTGTTCCAATCGTGTATCTCCCGCCCCTGTTCAGGGCGACACAGCGAGGTGTTCTGAACAATGACTTGATGGGAAATGGCACACTAACTTCTAAGTCTGCAAAATGCAGCATCGTCTGTAGCTTCCTTGACATTTGTATTTTATGTCGCAAAGTCGAATTATGTCTAGGCCACTACATGTAACCATGTCTGCCTTGCCTGTGTTCTTCCTGTCAAGCTTGGACATATGCACACTTATCTAACACGTCTACATTGCCATCCTGGGCTCGGCACCGCTTGTGATCCATGACAACGTGTACCGCCGGATCCCCATGTGCGCTGCCTGCCGACCATGTGTGATGCCTGACCTGGTCACGTGTGTCGCTCGACCCCGGACCACCACGTGTGTTTCCTGACCACTAACCACGTGCGTCGCCTGACCCCGGACCGATCACGTGTCACCTGACCCCTGATCACGTGTGTCGCCTGACCCCTGATCACGTGTGTCGCCTGACCCCTGATCACGTGTGTTCCCTGACTGCTGACCACATGTGTCACCTGACCATTGATCACGTGTGTGCGTGACCCCTGACCTCTGACCACGTGTGTTCCCTGACCCGGACCGCGTGTGTCGCCTGACCGCTCGCCACGTGTGTTTCCTGACCACTTACTGCGCGTGTCGCCTGATGCCTGACCACGTCACCATATCTGACCGACTGTGGCCGGCAGCCGTCGCACCAAGGAGCCGATTGGTCCTCCGGTCACCGTGTCGCCTGATCCCTGACCACGTCACCATATCTGACCGACTGTGGCCGGCAGTCGTCGCACCAAGGAGCCGATTGGTCCTCCGGTCACCGTGTCGCCTGATCCCTGACCACGTCACCATATCTGACCGACTGTGACCGGCAGCCGTCGCACCAAGGAGCCGATTGGTCCTCCGGTCACCGTGTCGCCTGATCCCTGACCACGTCACCATATCTGACCGACTGTGACCGTCAGCCGCCGCACCAAGGAGCCGATTGGTCCTCCGGTCACCGTGTTCATTGGCAACATCACGGAGCGCGCTCCGGACGGCATGGTCCGCCTCATCCTCAACAGCTGCGGCACCGTGCATAACTGGAAGCGCGTCCAGGGCGCATCCGGCAAGCTGCAGGGTAAGACCGACCGCCGGATGCCATGTGTGTGTGTCACGTGCCATTCGTCTCATGGCGGGTGGCTCGTGTGCGTGTGTGTGCGCTTGTGCTGCTGGGCTCTCCCATCTCCTGAGGTTGCACAACGTTGCAGCTGGTAGCCAATATGGCTGGTGATTTTGCTCATTCCTGGCTGCTACTGGAGCTGCCCCACTCCTGGCTGCTACTGTACCGGCCCCACTCCTGGCTGCTACTGTACCGGCCTCACTCCTGGCTGCTGCTGTACCGGCCTCACTCCTGGCTGCTACTGTACCGGCCCCACTCCTGGCTGCTACTGTACCGGCCCCACTCCTGGCTGCTACTGCAGCTGCCCCACTCCTGGCTGCTACTGTACCGGCCCCACTCCTGGCTGCTGCTACTGTACCAGTCCTAATCCTGGCTGCTGCTATAACTGCCCCACTCCTGGCTGCTGCTGTACCTGCCCTACTCCTTGCCTACTGTACTAGCTCAGTCCTGGCTGCTATGTACCTGTCCCACTCCTGACTGCTACTGTACCTATCCCACTCCTGGCTGCTACTGTGCTAGCTCACCCCTGGCTGCTATGTACCTGTCCTATGCCTGGCTGCTACTGTACCTGCCCACTCCTGACTGCTACTGTACATGCCCACTGCTGACTGCTACTGTACCTGCCCACTCCTGACTGCTACTGTACCTGCCCACTGCTAACTGATACTGTACCTGCCCACTCCTGGCTGCTACTGTACCTGCCCACTCCTGACTGCTACTGTATCTGCCCACTCCTGACTGCTACTGTACCTTCCCACTCCTGACTGCTACTGTACCTGCCCACCCCTGACTGCTACTGTACCTGTCCCACTCCTGGATGCTACTGTGCTAGCTCACCCCTGGCTACTATGTACCTGTCCCACTCCTGACTGCTACTGTACCTGCCACTCCTGACTGACACTGTACCTGTCCCACTCCTGGCTGCTACTGTGCTAGCTCACCCCTGAATGCTATGTACCTGCCCACTCCTGGCTGTTCCTGTAAGCACTACGTGAGCGGAACATCAGCTCGTCCCCGGTGGAAACGGCCATTCTGTTCACATTGATGTCGGTTCGGAATTATGGCATGTGACACCCAAAACCTCTACATGTTCTGGGTTTCTGGCAGGAGCCATGCATGTCATTGTGCATCTTTATGGTGTATTCAATGCATCATCAATCTTGTTGGACATTTCATGATAGTAGATGAAAAATTGGGCGTGTTATGCACGGTGTCTACCACTGACTTCTGCCCTCAAAAGACAAAAGTATGGATTCCAGATTTTGAACATGTTCTGGAGAGCTGTTCTAAGTCTGTGCCATTTCCTCAGATAATAGTTGGATAACAAGGAGTTACCTTATGCCATTGGAACCAGTGTGGACCATGAATTTTCGTGACATATATATATATATATATATGTATATATATATATATACATACATACATACATACATACATACATATATACTATATATATATATATATATATATATATATATATTATTTCTTGAAAAACAGAGAGGGCAATCTTTTTGTTTGGTCTCTGCAGTGAATGCTACTGATAATAATCAGGTAAGAAGAAGTATCAGTAACAAATTTGGCAGAAAGACAGACTATGTGACTATGGGTGATGCGTCTTCTTGTTATGCAAAACATACACAATTTGTTTCTTAAAAGATGTAGCATATCAGAATGGCTCTTAGGTTTGGCTAGCTCTCGGGGTTTGATATATCACATGCCAAACACCACATCTTGGTTCCTTACATTCGAACCATATTTTGGAAAGACTGTTTCCTTGTATGGATGTCGAGTAGCATTTCTTTCTGAGGATGAGGTCCTCACAATATTAGTTTCCCTCCCGCATATCTCGGAAGATATATTTGTTTGCCACCGTCGCATCGCGGTGGCCCATCGGCAAAAGGACATACCTCGTGAGATACGTCCATTCGCAACCACCAACATGGGAGAGGAACTTGAGCAGAAAGACATAGTGGCGACAATGTGCATGATGATTGGTTGGTTGGTTGGTTGGTTATTGGTTATTGGTTTTACGACACGTCGACCGTTGAGTCATGTAGCGTCGCCAATCTCTCACGCCGATTGGTCGCGGGCGAAGTGTAGCGACAGGTGAGACTCGAACTCACAACCTTTCGATTGTGAGACGAGCATCTTACCCCTAGACCACTCGTCCCCTGCATGATGATTGAAGAAACCTTTTGCATTTGCAAAATTATATTGCACGTGGCTATGTAGCACTGAAGGGACATACTCTTCAGTATGCCTCTTTATGCCACTGTATAATTCTTAAAACAACAGGACATACTTATCTCTGCGTGGATTCGCCATTGTGTGTGAGCAAGTAAAGTGCATTTTTATAGATGCGTCCATCTGAAAACTAAGTGTGCTCAAGGCTCTCTTAAAATGAAAATGTCAAAGCTTGCATTCCAGGAGAAGATATATGTTCGGGACGGCTCGAATGCAATTAATGAAGAAAAACATTTTCGCAAAGGTGGCATGTACGTCCTGTGTTCGCCTTTGGACAGCTTGCCTTTAGATGGCAGGCCTGTGCTTCGTATCTGCAGCGCTATGCACCCACAGACCTGTGGGCGCTGTATGGCCGACGCAGTCGATGCGCACCTAAACTCCAATAACCAACAAACCAACACACAGACCTGTCTGCTGTGTCTGCAGTATTATGCACCTACTGACCCATCTTCTGTGTCTGCAGCACTATGCACACACTGACCTCTCCTCTGTGTCTGCAGCATTATGTACCTACTAACCTGTCCTCTGTGTCTGCAGGGGGACGAGTGGTCTAGGGGTAAGATGCTCGTCTCGCAATCGAAAGATTGTGGGTTCGAATCTCACCTGTCGCTACTCTTCGCCCGCAACCAATCTGCGTGAGAGATTGGCGACGCTATATGACTCAACGGTCGACGTGTCGTAAAAAAACAATAACCACTGTGTCTGCAGCATTATGTACCTACTGACCTGTCCTCTGTGTCTGCAGCATTATGCACACCTGTCCTCTGTGTCTGCAGCATTATGTACCCACTGACCTGTCCACTGTGTCTGCAGCATTATGCACCCACTGACCTGTCCTCTGTGTCTGCAGCACTGCACCCACTGACCTGTCCTCTGTGTCTGCAGCATTATGTACCTACCGACCTGTCCTCTGTCTGCAGCATTATGCACCTACTGACCTGTCCTCTGTGTCTGCAGCATTATGTACCTACTGACCTGTCCTCTGTGTCTGCAGCATTATGCACCCACTGACCTGTCCTCTGTGTCTGCAACATTATGCACCCACTGACTGTCATCTGTGTCTGCAGCATTCGGTTTCTGCGAGTTTGGTAACCCCGACGCAGCACTTCGGGCCATCAGGCTGTTGCATGAGCTCGATATATCGGACAAGACGATAGTTGCCAAGGTCGACTCCAAAACACAGGAGGTGCTGGAAAAGTACAAAGTAAGTCAGTGCAGATGAGTGGCGTCAGCCGAGTGGCGTCGTTTGGCGTGGTGGCAGCGGAGTTGCGTTGTGGTAGCCGAGCGACTTCGTTTGGTGTGGCAGCCGAGTGGCGTCGTTTGGTGTTGTGGTGGCCGAGTGGTGTCGTGGTGGCGTCGCGGCAGCCGAGGAGCGTTGTTCTTCTCGCCAATTCTTCCATTTCAGTGTGATACACTGACGTTGTAGAATTCAAGATATACACTGCCCCATTTTTGCATCATATGTATCAAAATGCTACGGTAGGTTGTAGTTTATAGCATGCCTTCATGCAAGCATACAGTGCGTCAAATATGCACTTCGTATCCTACGTGCCGTTCTGCAGAGACGGTCGGCGACCGTCCTTGGCCGCCGGCGGTCGGTACGACTGCGGCCGGTGTGGCGCGTGACGCCGACGGTCGGTACGACTGCGGCCGGTGTGGCGCGTGACGCCGACGGTCGGGACGACTGCGGCCGGTGTGGCGCGTGACGCCGACGGTCGGTGCGACTGCGGCCGGTGTGGCGCGTGACGCTGACGGTCGGTACGACTGCGGCCGGTGTGGCGCGTGACGCCGACGGTCGGGACGACTGCGGCCGGTGTGGCGCGTGACGCCGACGGTCGGTGCGACTGCGGCCGGTGTGGCGCGTGACGCCGACTGCGGCCGGTGTGGCGCGTGACGCCGACGGTCGGGACGACTGCGGCCGGTGTGGCGCGTGACGCCGACGGTCGGGACGACTGCGGCCGGTGTGGCGCGTGACGCCGACGGTCGGGACGACTGCGGCCGGTGTGGCGCGTGACGCTGACGGTCGGTACGACTGCGGCCGTTGTGGCGCGTGACGCTGACGGTCGGTACGACTGCGGCCGGTGTGGCGCGTGACGCCGACGGTCGGTACGACTGCGGCCGGTGTGGCGCGTGACGCCGACGGTCGGGACGACTGCGGCCGGTGTGGCGCGTGACGCCGACGGTCGGGACGACTGCGGCCGGTGTGGCGCGTGACGCCGACGGTCGGGACGACTGCGGCCGGTGTGGCGCGTGACGCTGACGGTCGGTACGACTGCGGCCGGTGTGGCGCGTGACGCCGACGGTCGGTACGACTGCGGCCGGTGTGGCGCGTGACGCCGACGGTCGGTACGACTGCGGCCGGTGTGGCGCGTGACGCCGACGGTCGGTACGACTGCGGCCGGTGTGGCGCGTGACGCTGACGTGTGCCGCAGAACGAGAAGCGCTCGAGCCAGCGCCACTCGCCGCTGCAGGACGAGCGGCAGCCAGTTGGCGACCACGACTACGTCGACGCCGACATGAAGGCCGACGACGACGCGGCGCTGAAGCGCATCATGCAGATCCTCAGCGACTACACACAGGAGATGGCCAACTACACGCCCCGCGGCCGTCGCGAGCGCAGCAAGAGGTCGGACGGCGAGCGGTCTCGCCGCTCGGACGGCGGCGGATCGGGTCGCAGGCGGGACCGAGGTGAGCACACTTGCCACTCAGAGCGGCGCTGAAGGCCCATGCCACAGCTAGCGCCGCAGTGGTGCGCAGTGTTCCGCTTCGCACGCTGTGTTGATGTTCATTGGCGATTGCTGTGCCTAAGTGTTATGGGTTCACGCGCTATTGTGCTTTGCCGTCTGGTTTTCTCTCGTCAATGTTTAGAGGACAGGGTTGTCTTCCGGCTTGTGTAGCTTACTCTCACAGATGTTGCATGCCATGTTAGTTGCACATATTCACAATGCCGCGATTAGTTTCACATGACTGGCCGTTTTCTGAATAGTCAACATGCAAAGTATGTGTGATACAGTATTGCGGACGGCTGACGATGCTGTGTTGGGCAGACCGCGACTCGGGCGGCCGCCAGCGCGCCCAGGAGAAGGTGATCGAGCTCAGCCAGTCGGTGGTCACCGTCGACGAGACGCCCGCCGTGAGTAGGCTGGCGAGGTGGCTATAAGCGATGGAATGGAATGGATGGCTGACTGGCTGACTGGTTGGTTTGGACATTGTCTGGTCAGTGGCATTGTGTCATCCGTGGCCTAACAACCATGCCGGCTTGGTCCAAGTCAGTAATATATGCGCTTCACATATGTGACGGATTGTATTCCGCTCTGCTAAAAGGTCACTGGGAGCTCCTGGGAGTAAGTGCATCATGGAAGGAAGTGAACGGCAGCCGACTTGATGCCAGTCGGCTCCCTTTTTGATTGGAACTGGATGTGCGTAAAGCACTTGATGAAAATTGACATTCTATTTCTATTGACATCTATTGAAAATTGACAGCTTTTATTACCATTGAAATCCTAGCAGATGAGTCAATAATTTTCATCGAGCATCACCCTTTAGCCGGCTGATGCCTCTCGCGAGTGAACATGCTTCTTCCCTCCGGCAGAACTTGGAGGGGATGGAGGTGGAGGAGGATAAGAAGGACCTGATCTCGCGCGAAATCGGAAAGTTCCGCGACCAGATGAAGGTAGGCGCGGCGTGGGCGGCGTTCTCCGTCTCGGTGTGTGGTGTTGGAGCGCGTGTCACTCGGGTGTCGCAGTGGCGTGGGCCGTCAGCCAGCCAGGCGGGCGCTCTCCTTCCGAGGTGTCGGCCGCGTGCCTCAGGCGCGCCAGTGTCGTGTTCTGCTGCCGTGTGTGGGTGTCGGGCGGGCCGTGGCGCCGCCGGCCGGCCGGCCCGCCCGACGCCGGCCGTTGGTGAGCTGCGTGACGCGAGTTGTACACTTCCCGGACCTAGGCTCCGATTGGGTGTGCCGTTTGAGGGTCCGTGCGCGAGCAGTGGTGCACGCCGCATCGGTGAGTAGAACCCGAACACAGTGCCGCGGTGCGCGGCGGCGGCCCCTCGGGCAGCCGCCGCGGCCGGCTCGGACGCCGGGACCCCGCCATCGGTGGGGGCTGGGCCGTCGGGGGTCCCGCCGGCGGTGGGCTTGGGCCCCAGGGCCCCGCAGGTGGTGGGAGCGGGCTCGGGTCCCGAGAGTATCGCCGGCGGTGGGGTCGGGCCCCTGAAGTGCCGCATTTCGGAGATTCTCAATCTACTTGTGGGTGTTTGATAAGTTGCTCTTTATCCTACTTGATTTTGATGGTGTTTTCTCTCTCCATCTCCATCTCTCTGTGTCTGTCTGTCTGTATGTCTATATGTCCGTATGTCTGTCTATCTGTCTGTCTATATGTCCGTATGTCTGTATCTGTCTGTCTGTATGTTCATATGTGTCTGTCTGACTGTCTGTCTGTCTGCATGTCTGTCTGTCTGTCTGTCTGTCTGTCTGTCTGTCTGTCTGTCTGTCTGTCTGTCTGTCTGTCTGTCTGTCTGTCTGTCTGTCTGTCTGTCTGTCTGTCTGTCTGTCTGTCTGTCTGTCTCTCTGTCCGTCTCTGTCCGTCTCTCTGCCTGTCTGTCTGACTGTCTGACTGTCTGTCTGACTGTCTGTATGTCTGTCTGTCTGTCTTTATGTATGTATGTCTCCTCCCTCCCTCCCTCCCTCCCTCCCTCCCTCCCTCCCTTCCTTCCTTCCTTCCTCCCTTCCTTCCTTCCTTCCTTCCTTCCTTCCTTCCTCCCTCCCTTCCTTCCTTCCTTCCTTCCTTCCTTCCTTCCTTCCTTCCTCCCTCCCTCCCTTCCTTCCTCCCTCCCTCCCTCCCGTCCTCCCTTCTTCCCTTCTTCCCTTCTTCCTTCCTCCCTTCCTCCCTTCCTCCCCCTGTCTGACTGTCTCCTGGTCTTATTTCTGTCTGTCTCTCTCTATTTGTCTGTGTCTGTATGTATGCCTGTGTGCCAATGTCTGTCTATATGTCTGTATGACTGTATGAATGTCTGTACGACCATGGATGTCTCTGTCTGTCTGTCTGTATGTGTTTGTTCGTCCGTCTTTTTTTCTATGTATTAATGTCTGCCTAACTATCTCCTCTGCCTCTTTCGCTGTCTCTGTTTCGTGATTCCGTTTGACCCTGTGTAGCGCTTGAGTAAGCCATCAGCTGCCGGTGAACGTTTGTGGCTAATTGGCAGATTGAGATTATTAAGTGAGTTGTGATGAAATGTCTGCAAAATGGACGAAGATGCCTTGATTGAACAGAGAAGTGGTAATGTGGCTGGCTGACCAGGTAAGACAATGCGGGGTGCCCGACACTCGTCTAGTTGAGAGGCTCGCATGCACTGTTGTCATTGTACGGGCGCTGCTCGCTCGGCTGTTTCATTGTGTTCGTGCCATGGTAGTGACGTACACTCAGGTGGTGTTTTTGTGTAATATTTTACTACGTAACCGTTGCTCTTTTTGTCATTTTTGCGAATCAGCTACCCAATCGAAACGTATCGAATCGGTGAACGGTTATGTAGTAACATTTTACTACATAACCGTTGCTCTTTTTATATTTGCGGATCAGCTACCCAATCGAAACGTTGTATCGAATCGGTGAAGTCAGGATCATTTCCCAGCGACGTAAGGGGGCACGTCAGGCCATTTTCGGCCCAAGTCGCAACTTTTCGGTAATCAACCTCACTCACTACCACAATACTTGGAGCCAACGTTGGATGTGGTGTGGTGATAGATGAGTCGGTTAGCCTGTTCACACTGGTTATTGATCTTTCTGAGGTGTTCCGAGCTCCAGCTTGACGTCCGATGGTCGTGTTCCACTTTGCACTCTATTGCTTTAGACGCCGAAATTTAAGTCAATGTCGATTTGTATCCTCGGATATGAGAAGATGGTGTGTCAAGCACTATTTCGAACTTTTCAAAACGAGCTCAACTCTTTTACCTCATATGACCTAGATATATTGGGTACAAATCATCGTTAGTGCCCCATGATACTGAGGAAGACTAAACATTTCAAGTGCGCGTCTGTTCTCGTTTCCACACTTTAGTTTCTTCTATCAAACATGAACAATCAATTTTTGTGCAAAATTGGCTTTGGTGCTGACCCGGGACTCGTGATTAGGTTAGGTCAGACAGTAAGACAAGACAGACAACACGCCACACGCACTGCGCTGTGAAAGGTATAGTACCGTGCACGGACGACAATTTATAACACTTCGGATCCTTACGGCTGAACATTGATTAACAGCCAATTAGGGCACTGCATTTTCCGTCGCGTATTTGCTTAAAAACGCTGCGTATGCGAATGTAGCGGTTCTTGAAGTTGAACGATTCAATGGTACCTCCCTCTCCCTCTGTTTGCAATATCAAGCTCTACCCAGTCCATTGTGCTAAACTGTGATGTGAAATTAAGAATTTCCTGGATTTCCTGGTTTTGTTCATGTCAATGGGAAGAAGATGAGAAACGCTCCGGTTGAGACCAGCTGAATTGCACCAGGAAGGACTTTTTTTAAAGGAGGGCTTTATTTATTTATTACCCCAAATATTTCGGTACTCTTCTAGGACACTTACAGTTTGTCCACACACTGTGTGTCGACACTGCTATGGTGTCTGATCATGTGTCTACAGCACTATAGTCCAGACACCCACACTCGCTCGTACAATGCCCTGGAGTTTGCCTTATGCTGGTTCTATCTGGTTTGGACCCTGGTTAAAGCTGACTGGCTAGTACTAGTCTTAACTCCCTGGTGATATCGGCCAACTGAAGCTGATCAGGATGCGATACTTTAATCGACTTGTGTAGGGGCAAAAGTAAAAACAACCACAGGATTAGCTGCCGAGCTAAATGTGTGCCATGCGTTGCTAGAGCCGGGTGGGCAGTTCCGGTCACCGCCCGATGCTAGAGCCGGGTGGGCAGTTCCGGTCACCGCCCGATGCTAGAGCCGGGTGGGCAGTTCCGGTCACCGCCCGATGCAGCTCCGTTGACAAGGCGGTGGAGTGATCTGGCAGCGCAATATGATCAACGAAATGGTCGACGCGCCCTTAAACCATAATAACTAACTGACGGAGTGATTTGGCAAGGCAGGAGGGTGCGTCGTAAGCAACATGAAATGTCCTTCACACACATTTCGTCGACTAGGACTCGCATTGACTTCGTTGTACGTGCTTTCGTGTAGAATAATCATCAGGAATGGTGTTCTCCCCATTCGTGTGCCACAGGCAATCTTCCGCATTGCGTGTTGAAGAGCAAACACGTGGGCATTGACGGAGTCCCATGCACATTGCATAGGCAAAAGGTGGCCAACACAGTTCGTGTTGTCCACATCAAGTCATTATTTCATGCAATATGAGAGAATAAGTATGTGCTAAGTATGCAGAATAATTAAAGCTGTTGTCAAGCATGGTATTTTGGACCGTCGGCAGAGTGAGAGTAGTAACGGTAGACCATTTTTCATTCTTCACCGATGATATGTGTTGCAAATGTTAAGTATGCCTGCACCTTTTTTAACGTGCAATAGGATATGTTCGTGCCCTCCAGTAACGCCCATGATAAGTTGGCAGGTTGAAAGTTCTTCCAAACCACCAGCGTGCAATAAGCTGGCTTTATCCACGCTAGTGCTTCTTGTCAACCGTGCGATAATATATGACTATGCTAAAAATGTGGTTCGAATTTAAGGTTCCATCTTAATCAATGTAACTAGTGCTACCCTTCCTCATGGATTTATTCGCATGTTGGAACTACTGCTGCCTTTCAGTAGCAATGAGCCGAATCAGCAGCTCACTGGTCGTATCTCTGGCAACCTATGTGGCTGCAATCCACACTATCTGGTGACGATTTCCTTGGCCACTGAAGGTGTATCGGCTGACTGATTGAAGGCCGGACGTGATATTGACCCTCTCAGCTTTCAGCCGTGTCTCTCGCTCATTCCTAAACCTAAAAGTGTTCATCGAGTCGCCGATTCGTCGTCCAGTTTGTGGCAACAACCAGGTAAACACAGCCAACGACTCTCATCAGCTGACACAGGCACGTGCTATCCCTCATGGCTTTTTTCTCCATAAAATGCGACACAATCGGCGCTTAATTGTTTTCGTATCTTTCTTGCCTACAATCTTGTGTCGAGTTGCTCTGACGTGTTTGTAGTGTGGAAGTTACAGCGTGGCCCAAGAACTATAGCAACACATTTGATGCGTCCATTTTCGTACTTACACTTGTGCTTCTGGTGGAAATGCCATCTGCTTTACCCTCAAAATTTAACTATGGTGTTAGTGGACATTGATTTCTCAGTTTTGCTATATGTTCGTAAATATAGTCTTTGAAAACACTCTTTACTACAAAAGTTCGTTTCTCCATGAATTGTTCGGTTTGTGCAGTTTCATATTTATTACTTACGCTTTAAGGATCCCAGAGCGCCCAATTGCGCCTTGCCATAACAGTGTTGTTTCATTGTGTGTGTGTGCGCGCGCGTGTGTGTGTGTTTACCGGTGCGGTGCGGCTGATGGTCGGCTGTATGCACGGACTGCTGGGATTGCGCGTACGTCGAGCGGTGGCCGCTCTGCGGCCGGCGCCGGCGCCGCCGTCCGCCGTCCGCCAGCCGGCGTGTGTGGGGGCCGGCCCAGACGTGCGCGGCCGTGGTGAGCAGCCGCTCCTGGTCGCCGGCCCCGTCCGCTGCCGCGCCCTCGCCCACCGCCCGCTCACCTGCGCGCCGCCTCCCACGCAGAGGCAGGAGGAGGAGAAGGAGCGCACGCGCCGCGAACGTCCCGACCGCGACGCGACGCCCACGGCCGGCCGGTCGCGTCGGCGCAGCCGCAGCCGCAGTCGGCCGGACCGGTCGCCGGCTGCGGCGGCGGTGCGGCGCCGGTCGCGTTCGCGCAGTGCGGCCAGCGAGACGGCCGCCGCCACACCGTCGTCCACCAGCTCGTCCCGCCCGGGCCGCGACGGCCGCGACATCCGCGACGGCCGCGACATCCGCGACATCCGCGACATCCGCCAGCCGCGCCAGCCGGAGCAGCCGCCGCCACGGCAGCGTCGCTCCAGGTCAGTCACTGGCGCAACAGGCCGGTCACTGGCGCCAGATTAGTCACCAGATTAGTCACTGGCGCTCCAGATTAGTCACTGGCGCAACAGGCTAGTCACTGGCGCTCCAGGCCAGTCACTGACATTTCAGGTCAGTCAGTCGGAACACATCAGTTACCGGCACTGATTATTTGTCTGCATCATATTGCGCAAAGTTGTTTGCCATAAGCTGCATGCATACCTACACGAATCGTATTTCCTTCGTTGTTGGTGCAGACGTGTGAGTGTGAGCGTCATGTTCGCAAACGGAGGCCTGTTGTGCGCGTAAGCGAACTCGTGACTCGTGTATCCTCAGGTCACGAGAAGAAGAGGCCAACGCGCGAAAGTCGGACCGGGACATCAAACGGGAGCGTGAGGAAGAAGAGGAGGCCAAGGAGAGGAAGAAGCTGGACCGCAAGGCCAGGGAGAAGGAGGCTGCCTACCAGGTATGGTGTGGGGATCCTGCTCCTGTGTCGAGACGTGTCACCGGCACATGATCCTGCTCCTGTGTCAGACGTGTCCACCGGCACGATAATCCTGCTCCTGTGTCGAGACGTGTCACCGGCACGATAATCCTGCTCCTGTGTCAGACGTGTCCGCCGGCACGATAATCCTGCTCCTGTGTCGAGACGTGTCCGCCGGCACAATACTCATGCTCCTGTGTCAGACGTGTCCACCGGCACGATAATCCTGCTCCTGGGTCGAGACGTGTCCACCGGCACGGTGCTCCTGTTCCTGTGTCGACACGCAGTGCTGGAGGCGGGTTGCGGCTGGGCCCCGGCGCATGTTTCTCCATGGCGGTAAAGCGATCAGCATCGGGTGTGCTGTTACAGAAGCTATTTCACAGACGCAGCGGATGTATATTATGGGACCTCTTTATCCCTACCAAGATATCGTGTGTATGGCCTTTCTTTTATAATGACTGAATGGGTCAATTATTCGTCTGTTTTATGAAATACGCGTCTCTTATCACTCAAGTCGCTCAACAGTGACCGCAATGGCATATGTATGATGTTGACAACATTTTTTCCCGCAGGAGCGACTTCGTAAGTGGGAGACCCGAGAGCAGAAGAGTCAGCGCGAAGTGAAAAAGGAAGGGGAACGCGAGAAGCAGCGCGAGAACGAGGCACAAAGAGAAGCAAAGAAGCTCAAAGAGTTCTTGGAAGATTATGATGATGAAAAGGATGATCCGAAATATTACAAGTTTGTATTATTCTTTGATTGGAACGATAGCTTAGTTTGTTCTAGTTTTTGTGTAGTGCGTAAAATCAGTTCGTAATTGTGTACTGGATAACTCACTAACTCACTGTCTAAACCTAAGGTTTTGTGCTACATTTGGTAGCACAACTCAACTAACGGTCCGATGCATAATTATGGGCACAAAGGCGTCATGCATGTCTTCTTCGAGACTGCTTTCTTCTGTTCTTTTGTTTATGTGGCCGCCTGAAACTTGTCAACAATGTTTCTATGATTGATATCTCCCAACGAAGGGACGTGATTGGTTTGATCGGCAGCTGTCGAGCAGTTTTGTTGGCTGCTGAAACAATGTAGACTGAAGACCTATTTTGCGGTTCTTTGGCGTTGCATGTTTGCCTTGGTTTATTACTATCGGTGGGAGATGTAGGGACATTGGGTGAGGTCAGGCAATGTCTGGTTGGATTGCCTGCATCTTCAAATGTACATTGATTTTACCTAGGTGCATTAAAGTGGGCGGATTTGGGCATACGCTGTGGAAACTCCGAGACAAACTTAGGCCGGCGGACTGCAAACTCAAACCGAACTGTAGGGGCCAGAGGTCTGGGTGAACAGGATGATTGGGATGGGAAACATCTGAATGATATGAAGAGCAGGGTGTGAATATGGTCTATGTGTAGCAATACATCCCAAAAAGAACCTTTAGTGCATGTTGCCACAAATCATGTGTATACATTTCTGAAAAAAAAATTATTGGGAGGGTACAATGCGAAATGGATCGGGGCGTATCACATTGGGCCCCGTGTTAAAAGTTTAAATTATTGGGGGTACAGCCAACATGGAGAGGGCATGCCCTCCCAAAAGCATACAAAGAGAGCTACAGCCGTGACAAAAATGTAGGTAAGCCAAAGAAAGTGAATTCTGCTTTTGCATGGGTCGGAAAACAAGACATTGTGTCACAGGTGTAATTGACACGTTTGAGGAAGCCAAGGTCCTGCCTCAAACAGGACAACAAACTGCTTCATTTGGGAGGCTTGCTTTGCAATAATGCTCTTGCTGTTCTTTGTTCTGGTTTTCACAGAACTTCTTGATGGCTTCAAGACTTTCCCCAAATTACTATGACCTTCCCAAACCCCTCCAGAGTCTGCCTCAAAGCAAAAGGATAGCTCCCCCATCAAAACCTCATCAAAGCATGTCACAGTTTGCAGCTTGGTACCAGGGGTGTAGCTTTATATGCTTTTAGGGGGCACGGATGGTGTCCTGGTGTGTACAGGGGCCATGAGCAGCAGCGGAATGTGTCCTGTTGTGTACAGGGGCCGTGAGCAGCATCGGTGTGTGTCCTGTTGTGTGCAGGGGCCGTGAGCTGCAGCGGTGTGTGTCCTGTTGTGTACATGGGCCGTGAGTTGCAGCGGAGTATGTCCTGTTGTGTACAGGGGCCGTGAGCTGCAGCGGTGTGTGTCCTGTTGTGTACATGGGCCGTGAGTTGCAGCGGAGTATGTCCTGTTGTGTACAGGGGCCGTGAGCTGCAGCGGTGTGTGTCCTGTTGTGTACAGGGGCCGTGAGTTGCAGCGTCGCCTGGCGGCCCGCGAGCGTGAGCAGCAGCGGAGTGTGTCCTGTTGTGTACAGGGGCCGTGAGCTGCAGCGTCGCCTGGCGGCCCGCGAACGTGAGCAAGAAGAGGACGCGCGCGACACGCAGCGTGAGAGGGAGGAGCTGGAGGAGCTGCGCCAGCGCATCCAGACAGAGGGTCACAACGATCCGACGGCCGAGTACGAGCGGGTGAGTATGGGTTGTCAGCCGTCAGTCCGGCTGCCAGTGAGAGGTGCCGCCCAGTCGCCGTGACCAGTGTTAAAATATTGGTTTTTCGTAAGGTGTGAGATGTCGAAACGAGTACAGTGGGATGTCAAAAATCGCTACGGAAGCGATGTCATTTAACATAAATTATAAGTTCTTCAAATGCAATTCTGATCCAACAGCGTACTCATACGTGCACCTTTTTCCTTGTTTTTGAGATACCTAATTTAAGAGTAACCATTTTAGCGATAACGATACAAAAAACCTATCCTTATCAACTGATATTGTACAACAGACATCATAGGTCAGACAACATTACCTGGAATTGTGCTAAACCGTGCATCACAATCCGCAATGGGGAGCATCAGCATGATGCTCATCAATGCGGCACTGTTAGAAATTTGATATGAAGACTTCATAACGACTCATCACGAAGCACGATGTCGATACTCCTTTGAGAGAGATGTCAGTTCAGTGTTCAGAATATGGTATATTCCACCCTATTTCACGAATAATTGATCACTGCTGGTGACAATGGGCGCAAAATGACGTTGGCATTCGACGTGCCTCTAAGCTCCAATTCAACATCATCTGATTGGTGACTGTTGCCAGAGGTGTCACCTGTCAGAGCCAACAGCCGCTGTGGCTAGTTATCGCCGTTCTCACCAGGTCTATTACCGAGCCACATTAACACTGGGGCTCCTAGCCTGAGCCCGCCTGAGCCACATTTGTCAGAATGTAGAATATGTTGGCACTGCCAATATCGCTGCAGTTAAATTAGGTGCAGTTTCATGCAATTCAACTTCGCAAACTAAAATTGTGTTTTGAGGTCAAAACAAGCTTCTATTGGATGTTGATTTGCACTTAAATTTTGGTGTTTCGGGGGACTGCACAGTACCCTCATTACCAAGAGTGTAGATTGTAGATTAGCTCGGTACATAGGAGTCGTGTTGGCTTAGTCGGTAGGGTGTTCTACTCTTGATGGTAAGATCGTGGTTTCGAATCCCGAAACCGGCGAGATCACCTAGTCCACCCGCGATCAATCGGCGTGAGAGGTTGGCCACGCTGTATAGCCCAGCAGTCGAATGCGTCACGGACGAACGATTGGCATAGCTTCTGCCCGGCGCCATGCACACGGGATGGCTGTGTGTGTCGTGCCTGACTGATGGCGGTGCATGTGGCAGCAACGCGCCGAGCGTGAGGAGCTGTACCGGCCTCGTCTGCGGGTGAAGCCGGAGCGGCCATCGTCTCCGCCGGTGGTGGAGCTTCCAGCCAGTCCCGAGCAGCAGCAGCAGCAGCAGCAGCAGCCGCCGCCGCCAGTGCCGACGGCGGCCGCACCGTCGCCGTACGAGCTGGTGGTCTCCAGTGACGGCGGCCGCTCGGCCACACCGCCGCCGCCGCCTGAAGACGACCAGACAGCTGCCTCACCTCCCGCCTCCAGCCGACCAGGTGACGGTCTGACTACTGCCTCGCCTCCCGCCTCCAGCCGACCAGGTGACGGTCTGGCTACTGCTTCACCTCCCGCCTCCAGCCGACCAGGTGACAGTCTGGCTACTTCCTCACCTCCCGCCTCCAGCCGACCAGGTGACAGTCTGGTGACCATCCCACCTTCCACCTCCCGCCTCCAGCCGACCAGGTGACAGGCTAACTACTGCCTCACATCCCGCCTCCAGCCGACCAGGTGACAGTCTGATGACCATCCCACCTCCAGCCGACCAGGTGACGGTCTGACTATTGCCTCACCTCCCGCCTCCAGCTGACCAGGTGACAGTCTGACTACTGTCCCACCTCCCGCCTCCAGCCGACCAGGTGACCTTTCAACATGCACCGAGCTCCTGGTCCCTCTGTGGACATTGGGCTCGTAATACGACGTCCGTGCTGTACTTGTGCTGACTGATGCGATCACTTGATCGCTGATCGCTTTCCGCACGAATTCTATACCGTATGCAGTTATTTTATTTAGTGTAATATGTTGGCCTTCGACTCGGGATATTGAAGTAAAAGTTGATATGACCGGCGTGTGCCAACGACAATGCCAGCCGTGTTGGCCGTTGTTGTGCGGCAGGGTGTCGTTGAGCCCTGTTGGTGTACTAATGGCAGCCGTGTCGTGTTCAGAGTCTACTATCGGCTCAACAAACGCCACTCCGCGCGGTCCGGCCACGCCCCTGTCGCCGGCCGGTCAGCCGGAACCGCCAGCGCGTGCCGCAGCCGCCGCCACCACGCCCGTCACCGCCAGCAAGAAGAAGAAGCTGGACGTCAAGGACGTCTTCAACCAGGACGACGACGACGGCCACCAGAAGAAGAAGCGGAAACTGGTGCCACTCGGTGAGCCATTGGCGGCCGCCGCTGGCCGTGTTCGAGCATAGCATGTAGCACGTGGTGCTGCAGGTTGCGCTGTGGAAGAAGCGTCACCAGCTTGCGCTGCAGCCGCGACTGCCGACTCCCTGAGGGAGAGTCCCGGGAGTGGACTGTCCGTGCGGGCCGGTACGGCTGCACTGTCTGGGAGAGCCCCGGCAGTCGACTGTCGGTGTGGTACACCTACACGGTGTGGAGGGGTCCCGGGAGTCGACTGTCGGTGTGGTACACCTACACGGTGTGGAGGGGTCCCGGGAGTCGACTGTCGGTGTGGTACACCTACACGGTGTGGAAGGGTCCCGGGAGTCGACTGTCGGTGTGGTACACCTACACGGTGTGGAAGGGTCCCGGGAGTCGACTGTCGGTGTGGTACACCTACACGGTGTGGAAGGGTCCCGGGAGTCGACTGTCGGTGTGGTACACCTGCACGGTGTGGGGGAGCCGCGGGAGTGAAGTGTCTGCGGACCGGTACGCCTACACCGTGTGGGAGAGTCCCGGGAGTGGACTGTCGGACCGGCACACCTACACTGTGGGAGAGTCCCGGGAGTGGACTGTCGGTGCGGACCAGATAGTTTTGTTACGTTGCAATTATGTGCGGTTGCATTTAATTGGTACGGGCACGATAGCATCTCCAATATTATATAGCTGTGGTAGAATATGCTCCCCAGGCAAGAACAAAAAGAAATCGCACCGAGTTGCTGGCTCGTCTGAGTCCACTTTTCCAGTATGAGAGTATGTAAAAAAGCAAAATAAAGAGCACGTGGGTCGATATTTACCATAATCACAAAGCCGGTACGCAAAAATTTACCTACGCCGTTGCTTTACGCGACAATCCTAGAAAGAAAACTATTTACAAACTGCCGCTAATTGCTGCGAAATAAAATATGTGCTCGTTAATATCCAAGGTATGTAATTTTGTGTTCCTGAGAAAAGTGCATACCACATTTCCCCACCATTTCGCCGTTATTTCATGGTGCGTTTCCGTTGGTTCCACCTGCGAGTGGCCGGCGGCACCCGATTCCCAATTCACTGCTGGACTGTTGTGTCGGGCGGTGGAGCGTTTGATTCCCGTCTCACTGGCGGACCATTGTGTCCGACTGCTGTGTTGGCGCAGCAGCACCAGGACGGGGGGGGGGGGAGGGAGAATAAAAAAAAAAACAACTGGGCAACAACAAAAGGAAAGGGGGGAGGGGGGGGGAAAAAAAAAGTGAAACCAGTTGCGCAGCAGCACCAGGACAGGTGTGGGTGTGAGGGAGATCATGGACAGAACCAGTTGGCGCAGCAGCACCAGGACAGGTGTGAGTGTGAGGGAGATCATGGACGGAACCAGTTGACGCAGCAGCACCAGGACAGGTGTGAGTGTGAGGGAGATCATGGACAGAACCAGTTGGCGCAGCAGCACCAGGACAGGTGTGAGTGTGAGGGAGATCATGGACAGAACCAGTTGGCGCAGCAGCACCAGGACAGGTGTGAGTGTGAGGGAGATCATGGACAGAACCAGTTTCTTTCAGTCTATTTTGCATGTGCAACGCCAGGAGATAATCCCATTCAACTCAATACACTGGACGTATATTCTGCCACGAGATCGGCCGACTGGCTTCACAACGTTTGGCAAAAGCATCTGGCTGTGTCAGGCTATAATTGTTACTGTCAACTTCACAGTGTAAACAGCTGTTGGTCAGTGACTGTTGACCATCTCTATGCATCTCTGTGCTTAGTTATTTGCACCGAGTGCACATAAATGATCAAATTTGCTTAATATGTTTCAAGTTCATTGCATGAGTGAGGTGAAATATGTTATCTTACGACGTCGTCATCCGAGATCGTCGGTAAGTCGTCAGCACAGTAAATGCGCGATGTCGCTTGAAGTTTTGGATGCCCTATCTGAGGGAAAATTCACCGCGAAACTCGAGACTTTTTTGTCGAGCAACGAAGTGAATAATGACGTTTTCAGTTACGTTTTCCTGAAAAAGAAATGATCACATGCTGATCCAACCTGATGTCAGGCCGATGTGTGTCTCTGGAGCCTGTAGTGAAATATTCAGTAGCCAGAACCCAGGGATATCTGATCACTCAATAAAAATTATCAATGAGGAATGTATTGGGGTAATAAAAAAGGAAAACCCACACGTGAACCTCGCTGTTCTGCAAATTTTCACGAAGCATCCTAATATAAATGCATCAATTTACACAGGCAATAGCCATAGACAATGAAACTTGCTTACCACGATCTTGCTGCTATGTTGTTTTTTATATAAAAAAATCGAAGTAAAATATAAACCAGAGCTGGATTTTTGCACTTTGGTTACCGATCCAAAAGCAGGCACCCACTGGGCTGGATTTTGTCTCTTGACTGCCCTGCCCGTGACTGTTGGTGATATGACGCGTGACTTACACGCCGCAGATCACGACGACGACACCAAAAAGAAGGAGGAAAAGAAGAGGCAGGTGAAGTCGCTGATCGAGAAGATACCGACGGGCAAGGAAGAGCTCTTTAGCTATACGGTCGACTGGGATGCGGTAGACAACGTGAGTCACGTCACGGTGGTGCTTTTGAGGGAGACCCACTGTATCCACCTGTCTGTAAGAGCTCTTTAGCTATACGGTCGACTGGGATGCGGTAGACAACGTGAGTCACGTCATGGTGGTGCTTTTGAGGGAGACCCACTGTATCCACTTGTCTGTAAGTTTAATGCCAGGTCTTCAGAATCCAGGTGGTGCCGACCCATTTTATGACGGTGCGCGCGCACCACCATTGACACTAAAATTTCAGCCGTGAGAGGGTCTCGACTCCAGTCTCAGTGCATTATGGGGATGCTGGCACTGCCTCGGCAGTAACAAAAATGTATGGAGTGATACTACTCGTATATGGGTAATGCACTGTATATGGCATATCGATGAATTGTTTGGGTTTGTGTATTTGTTTTCGTGGATAGATGACCATCGACACATTCATTTTCATTAGCCACTGCTATCCCCGCGACTGTTATAGCCAGGCTGGAGCAGTATTAAAATAATGGTTTTTCGTTGGGTGTAAGATGTCGAAACGAATAAGTAGGATGTCGAAATTCGCCATGGAAAGATGTCACTTAGCATAACTTGCGATGTCACTTAACATAACTTAACATAACATAAATTCTTCAAACACAATTTTGATCGAACAGCATGCTCATATATGCAAACTTTTCCTTCGTTTTGAGATAGCTAATTTAGGGGCAACTATTTCGGCGATAACAAAACAAAATACCTATCCTTATCAGCTGATGTTGTATAACAGACCACATCGTAGGTAATCCTCTTACCTATAATTGTGCTAAGAGATGTTCGTTCATCACCACCTGCAATGGTGCGTATCAGCGTGATACTTATCAACAAGAGACTGTTAAACATTAGATCAGAGGACTTCACAGCGACTCATCCGAAGCACCATGTTGGTACTCAGTTGTGAGGGATGTCAATTCAGTGTTCAGAAAGTGGTATATTTCGCCCTATTTCACGAATGGACGGCGGCACTTCTGGAGCACTGCCAGAGTGCCATGTACAACCTCCAGACCTTGCAGCTGTGGCAACATATTTCCTGACAAGATATGCCGATATATAGCGTATGATGTTATATTATTCACAGACACGGATTCGTAGCTTTAAAATCTCCCTTTATGAACCTCGTGTCCATGCTTGAACGACTGATTTGAACCGATGATCAAAATTATCCATAGGTTCGTGCTTGCAAGTGTATTTGCTATCCCCATTCCATGCTCACTGTAGTGTTATTTTATAAAAATGTTCTGTTTAGTCTTGTTCGAGAGAACAAGAAACTTTGACTTATCCAGTCGCAGTTCATGAGAACAAGATTACCCGGTTCACAACATTTTGGAACGATCCGAACTTAAAGCGTTGACTAACGACACCGCCTCATAATACTACTGAACGGTGTGTCTGAGCTTGTTATAGCATTGACTGACGACACCACACCATGGTGCCGAGTGTCACTGACCGGTGTGAACGGTACCGAGTGTCACTGACCGGTGTGAGCGGTACCGAGTGTCACTGACCGGTGTGAACGGTACCGAGTGTCACTGACCGGTGTGAGCGGTACCGAGTGTCAATGACCGATGTGAGCGGTGTCCAGTGTCACTGACCGGTGTGAACGGTACCGAGTGTCACTGACCGTGTGAGCGGTGCCAGTGTCACTGACCGGTGTGAGCGGTGCCGAGTGTCACTGACCGGTGTGAACGGTACCGAGTGTCACTGACCGGTGTGAGCGGTGCCGAGTGTCACTGACCGGTGTGAACGGTACCGAGTGTCACTGACCGGTGTGAACGGTACCGAGTGTCACTGACCGGTGTGAACGGTGCCGACAGACGCTCATGGAGCGCCGGATAAGGCCATGGATCGCCAAGAAAATCGCCGAGTACATCGGCGAGCCGGAGCCCACTTTGGTCGAGTTCATCTGTTCCAAGATCCTGGTGGGCAGCACCCCGCAAGCGATCCTCGACGATGTGCAGATGGTGAGTGTTAGGTGGTGTATATAAATATGGTGATAGCAGTGTAACGGTTCTATTATCCGGTTTGTCTTTGGTGCCGTTACCCTATACTGAGGTACAGTGACAAATGAGCTACTGAACCAGGGCTCTGACGGCTATAGAGTCTACGTCATGGAGAAGAATGTCAAAACTGGCTTGTGGTGGCCGAGATGAACGCGTTTTCTCCGAGACATGGGCCACCATTACATCATGTTCATTGTTCTGATGACATGATATACATCATACACTAATTTGTATGCACCTATTATTATATTATGCACTCGTTATAGACTCATTGTGCACTCTTTTTCAGTCTCAGGTTCACTTCAGCGGTGAAGCTGTATATTCTGTCTACGTCAGTTTGTTTTCGAACGCATCAATAGTCGGTGCGGTGAACTTCCGTTGAGTTGGTCTGTGCCGCGGAGGGAGTATGACTATGTGTGGGCTGGTTGTGCATGGGTTAAGCATATGTAAGCTGATTATGTGTACACGGGTTATGTGTGGATGGGTTACGTGTGGTTGCGCTGGTCATGTGTGGGCGCACACTGTGGGTGTACTGTGTGGATGGGTTACGTGTGGACGGGTGATGTGTGGATGAGTTACATGTGGACGGGTAATGTGCGGATGGGTTATGTGCAGGTGGGTCATGTGTGGATGTCGGCCTGCCGTCTGCGCTGGTTGGTTTGGTCAGTCGTGGCCAGTGTTGGGACATGTAACTGGACAGACGGTCTGCTGTGTGTGCGCCGTTCACCGGTGGCTTGTGCGCTGCCGGTGTCTCACCGTCTCCTACCGGCAGGTTCTGGACGAGGAGGTGGTTCGCTTCCGCCAATGTCTCACCGTCTCCCACCGGCAGGCTCTGGACGAGGAGGTGGCTCGCTTCCCGCCTATGTCTCACCGTCTCCCACCGGCAGGTTCTGGACGAGGAGGTGGCTCGCTTCCCGCCTATGTCTCACCGTCTCCCACCGGCAGGCTCTGGACGAGGAGGTGGCTCGCTTCCCGCCAATGTCTCACCGTCTCCCACCGGCAGGTTCTGGACGAGGAGGTGGCTCGCTTCCCGCCTATGTCTCACCGTCTCCCACCGGCAGGTTCTGGACGAGGAGGTGGCTCGCTTCCCGCCTATGTCTCACCGTCTCCCACCGGCAGGTTCTGGACGAGGAGGCTGACGTGTTCGTGGTCAAGATGTGGCGGCTGCTCATCTACGAGATCCAGGCCAAGAAGAATGGCCTGGTGAAGCCGTGATGGGTCGGGTCAGTGCTGGCTCCAATAATGTGATACACTGGCGGCAGTCGGCGGCGGCCGCCGGCCTGGCCTGACCTGACCTGACCTGACGGCTGTCGTTAGCCGGCGGCGGCCGCTGGCCTGACCTGACGGCTGCGGCTGGCCTCGGCGGCCGCACTGATGCCGCTCCCAGTTGAGCCGTCTTCAGCTGTGTCGGTGTGTCGACGACGTGATCACACCGAGTGCGCTCTGCTCGGCCTCGTGGCAGGTGAAACCGCGCCCCATATGTGATTCATGTGTAGCTACCATTGCGTGTAAATACAACTATTCATGTGCTCCTGTAAGGCATGGCGCGGGATGTCGGGGCGCCGCGCTGTCGGCTGTGTGAATTTGAACGGCGGCAGAATTGTCAGTGTGTGGGTGGCTGCAGATGTGTGGCTGGGGTGGGATGTTGGGTGGCCGATCAGACGTCGGCTGGCAGTGCCTGGCCCCGGGTCAGGGTGACCAACGCGGCGGCCGTGTGTATGGTGAGCTGTGTCGTGTGGACGTCCGGAGCGGAGCTGGAGCGGCGGCGGCGGCGGCGGCGTGCCGTCCGCCGCGTACCTCACAGACGGCTGACGTGGTGTCGGGCAACGACTGGGTCAAACGGGGCGGCGGCGGCGGGGGGTGGTGAGCGAGACGGGAGAATTGAATGCGATGTGGGCTGGAATTATCAGGGAAAGACGGATGTGTGTGTGATGTGGGAGATGTCGAGATGAAGCACGGTGGATGCTCCGTGAGAACTCGAAAGAGAAGGTTGGGTGTAAGTTATCAGAAATGTGTAAATTCAGTATGGTGTGGAGAGGCGAGCCGGTGGGTTTAGTGAAAGATGGAGACGACAGACGGGAGTGTGGTTGGTGTGAGGTGAGATGGCGGCGTCGAGATGTGGTCTGGCATGGCAGGGTTGGTGTGAGGTGCGGTCTGGGATGGAGGTTGGTGTGAGGTGCGGTCTGGGATGGAGGGTTGGTGTGAGGTGCGGTCTGGGATGGAGGGTTGGTGTGAGGTGCGGTCTGGTACGGAGGGTTGGTGTGAAGTGTGGTCTGGGACGGGAGTGTGGTGTTGGGTGAGATGGCGGCGTCAGGGTGCGGTTTGGGATGGAGGGTTGGTGTGAGGTGCGGTCTGGGACGGGAGTGTGGTGTGAGGTGTGGTCTGGGACGGAGGGTTGGTGTGAGGTGCGGTCTGGGACGGAGGGTTGGTGTGAAGTGTGGTCTGGGATAGAGGGTTGGTGTGAGGTGCGGTCTGGGACGGGAGTGTGGTGTGAGGTGCGGTCTGGGACGGGAGTGTGGTGTGAGGTGTGGTCTGGGACGGAAGTGTGATGTGAGGTGAGATGGCGGCACCAGGACGTGGTCTGGGATGGCAGAGTTGCGCTGGTGAAGGTGGCTGGTTGCGGCCCTACCTCGTGTGGCTGCGACCGCAGCGACAGTGCCGGTGCGGCAGTGAGGCAGTGAGAAGACTGTCCCCACTCACAACTGACGCGGCCGATCGCCGTGTCGTGTATCGCCTGCGGTCGCACTCTGGATGACCTAGTGGCACGAAAGGAAATACAACGAGTGCTGTCTGATGCCCGCTGTGTCGCCTGGTGCGTTCGACCACGGATCGACCAATGCACTCCACACCAAAATTATTGTTTATGCTAAAATTTGCTGCTGATGGGACATTTAGGCTCTGAACTCGCCTGTCGAAATTTCAGCGCGATACGACCAGCAGTTTTTGAGCTTCCTCCTTCGGCGGTGTTTTTGGTCAAATAGCATGAGCTAGCTGTCGGATAAGAAACAGGAAAGCTAGAGGGATCCAAAGATACGTGCGCTGCAATCGCGTGTCTTGGGTTCCTTGCAAAGTTACGCGCTCATTTGTGTGTTAGTCGGCGCGCAGATATTTCGGAGGGATAAAAAGGACTGAATGCGCGGAGAACGTGCTCGCGTGACCTCTCCGCTTGTGGCCGTGCACGCTAGTTTAAAAAGTAAGAAGGTCCTTCCGCAGAGAAGCTCCCAGAAGAGCGCTCGCGCGTCCCTACACTCATGAGCGACCACCAGTAATCGCAAGAGGCAGGAAGACACCAAGCAACGAGAGCCCCAGGCACCCTCAATGACAGCACCTGCGACTCGGGGAAAGCCCCCCCTGTCGAGACCCCCAGAAGGAAGCATATCGGTGATGAGCCCACTGCTCTGTGCCATTGCGACTGGGGCAGGGACCAAAGGGCGAAAGCTCGGTCCGTGGTGCAATGATTCCGGGTATTTTTAATTAAGGAGGATCACCTTGCGGGTGGGGCGGGCCAGACACACTACGACACCAACACCGGCGTCTAACTTCCGCCGGACACACCACCTTGCAGGCTCCTACACCGAACCGCAACTCGCCATCATACTACGGTCTTTCTTCACCCTGGCACAAATACTACACCATATCCTGAACACTCCACACTTCATCATCACTCGGCACACCACCCACATCGTCGTACAAAACAGCGCCGTCACACGAACGGACGCTACCCGCCACAAACGGCGCCGACACACGGACGCTACCCGCCACAAACGGCGCCGACACACGGACGCTACCCGCCACAAACGGCGCCGACACACGGACGCTACCCGCCACAAACGGCGCCGACACACGGACGCTACCCGCCACAAACAGCGCCGACACACGAACGGACGCTACCCGCCACAAACGGCGCCGACACACGGACGCTACCCGCCACAAACGGCGCCGACACACGGACGCTACCCGCCACAAACGGCGCCGACACACGGACGCTACCCGCCACAAACGGCGCCGACACACGGACGCTACCCGCCACAAACGGCGCCGACACACGGACGCTACCCGCCACAAACGGCGCCGACACACGGACGCTACCCGCCACAAACAGCGCCGACACACGAACGGACGCTACCCGCCACAAACGGCGCCGACACACGGACGCTACCCGCCACAAACGGCGCCGACACACGGACGCTACCCGCCACAAACAGCGCCGACACACGGACGCTACCCGCCACAAACACATTATCCGGGGCTGCATTATCGCCCCAGAGCTGGATAAGATTCAAATTTCCAACATATCAGCTTCTCGACGTCACAGCAACAGTAGGCTATATCAGGCGGGAGGCAAGACCCACACACACAGTACTGACCTTCAGCACAACAGCTTCCACTGCACTGTCGCCGCTGCATTCGCTACGGTCACGGCGAACGTGTGTGCACGTCACTGGAGCCACGCTGCGGCCGGTGTGCAGCACACCATTCAACATCCGACTGCACATCGACCGAAAGATGTGTAGCTCCTGTGGCGGGCCGCATCCCGTCACCGACACCCGACTTCCCCAAGTGGGCATTCGAGAGGGAGGTGTGCCGGTATGCGGCAGCAGAGTGTGCCACACCACAGCACGCCAACATCTGCGTTTCACAAACCGCAAGAACCCTCCCACCTCCCAAAACTGCACCCCCGTCTTGCGAAGCTGCGCTTTCCTCACATCCGAGACCCACACCCAGGCTAGCGCCAGCCCATCCTACCAACCCACCAGCAGTCAGCTCCCGGAGTCCAGCACACCTCCCACCTCAGCGCCCCACCCATCCTCGACAGCACCCACCGCATCCCACTCCTCCCCACACCACCCCACCTCGGACCCGACCTCCGCCCACCTACACTCCACCTCGGACCCGGCCTCCCACATCCACCCCACCCGAGACTCGGCCTCCTCCAAACTCCACCCCGCTTCAGACCCTCCATCTCCTCCCTTCTCGGTACCCTCCCATCCCTTTCAGGACTTGGACGTACCTCTTCGCCACCATGATACCTACCGGCTAGCGACCACACCGCCACCCTGACCCAGCACTCCCTCCCCCGGGCCCCTGCCCCACCCATCCAGCCGGCCAAAACCAAGGCCACCTCAGCCGCCACATAAACTCCACAAGCACGCGGACACCGTCTCACGCCAGACTGACCTTCACACCACCTGCGCTACCACCCAAACCCATCCCAAAACCTCGCCCGATGCCTCCACCCTGACCAGCCCACCATGCCTACCAAGCCCATCCTGATCGAGCCTACCACACCTGCCAAGTCCATCCAGACCGAACCCACAACTCCTACCAAACAAATCCCGACCGAACGAACCTCTCCTGCCAAGCGCTAAACCCGCACCGGTCGCCACACGATGAGTCCCCCCCCCCCACAGAGCGCGGCAACGAACCTCTCCTGCCAAGCGCTAAACCCGCACCGGTCGTCACACGATGAGTCCCCCCCCACAGAGCGCGGCAACGAACCTCTCCTGCCAAGCGCTAAACCCGCACCGGTCGCCACACGATGAGTCCCCCCCCACAGAGCGCGGCAACGAACCTCTCCTACCAAGCGCTAAACCCGCACCGGTCGCCACACGATGAGTCCCCCCCCACAGAGCGCGGCAACGAACCTCTCCTACCAAGCGCAAAACCCGCACCGGTCGCCACACGATGAGTCCCCCCCACAGAGCGCGGCAACGAACCTCTCCTACCAAGCGCTAAACCCGCACCGGTCGCCACACGATGAGTCCCCCCCACAGAGCGCGGCAACGAACCTCTCCTGCCAAGCGCTAAACCCGCACCGGTCGCCACACGATGAGTCCCCCCCCACAGAGCGCGGCAACGAACCTCTCCTACCAAGCGCTAAACCCGCACCGGTCGCCACACGATGAGTCCCCCCCCACAGAGCGCGGCAACGAACCTCTCCTACCAAGCGCTAAACCCGCACCGGTCGCCACACGATGAGTCCCCCCCCACAGAGCGCGGCAACGAACTCTCCTGCCAAGCGCTAAACCCGCACCGGTCGCCACACGATGAGTCCCCCCCCACAGAGCGCGGCAACGAACCTCTCCTACCAAGCGCTAAACCCGCACCGGTCGTCACACGATGAGTCCCCCCCCACAGAGCGCGGCAACGAACCTCTCCTACCAAGCGCTAAACCCGCACCGGTCGCCACACGATGAGTCCCCCCACAGAGCGCGGCAACGAACCTCTCCTGCCAAGCGCTAAACCCGCACCGGTCGCCACACGATGAGTCCCCCCCACAGAGCGCGGCAACGAACCTCTCCTACCAAGCGCTAAACCCGCACCGGTCGCCACACGATGAGTCCCCCCCACAGAGCGCGGCAACGAACCTCTCCTACCAAGCGCTAAACCCGCACCGGTCGCCACACGATGAGTCCCCCCCCACAGAGCGCGGCAACGAACCTCTCCTGCCAAGCGCTAAACCCGCACCGGTCGCCACACGATGAGTCCCCCCCACAGAGCGCGGCAACCAACCTCTCCTGCCAAGCGCTAAACCCGCACCGGTCGCCACACGATGAGTCCCCCCCACAGAGCGCGGCAACGAACCTCTCCTACCAAGCGCTAAACCCGCACCGGTCGCCACACGATGAGTCCCCCCCACAGAGCGCGGCAACGAACCTCTCCTACCAAGCGCTAAACCCGCACCGGTCGCCACACGATGAGTCCCCCCCACAGAGCGCGGCAACGAACCTCTCCTGCCAAGCGCTAAACCCGCACCGGTCGCCACACGATGAGTCCCCCCCACAGAGCGCGGCAACCAACCTCTCCTGCCAAGCGCTAAACCCGCACCGGTCGCCACACGATGAGTCCCCCCACAGAGCGCGGCAACGAACCTCTCCTGCCAAGCGCTAAACCCGCACCGGTCGCCACACGATGAGTCCCCCCCCACAGAGCGCGGCAACCAACCTCTCCTGCCAAGCGCTAAACCCGCACCGGTCGCCACACGATGAGTCCCCCCCACAGAGCGCGGCAACGAACCTCTCCTGCCAAGCGCTAAACCCGCACCGGTCGCCACACGATGAGTCCCCCCCCACAGAGCGCGGCAACGAACCTCTCCTACCAAGCGCTAAACCCGCACCGGTCGCCACACGATGAGTCCCCCCCACAGAGCGCGGCAACGAACCTCTCCTACCAAGCGCTAAACCCGCACCGGTCGTCACACGATGAGTCCCCCCCACAGAGCGCGGCAACGAACCTCTCCTACCAAGCGCTAAACCCGCACCGGTCGCCACACGATGAGTCCCCCCCCACAGAGCGCGGCAACGAACCTCTCCTACCAAGCGCTAAACCCGCACCGGTCGCCACACGATGAGTCCCCCCCCACAGAGCGCGGCAACGAACCTCTCCTACCAAGCGCTAAACCCGCACCGGTCGCCACACGATGAGTCCCCCCCCACAGAGCGCGGCAACGAACCTCTCCTGCCAAGCGCTAAACCCGCACCGGTCGCCACACGATGAGTCCCCCCCCACAGAGCGCGGCAACGAACCTCTCCTGCCAAGCGCTAAACCCGCACCGGTCGCCACACGATGAGTCCCCCCCCACAGAGCGCGGCAACGAACCTCTCCTGCCAAGCGCTAAACCCGCACCGGTCGCCACACGATGAGTCCCCCCCACAGAGCGCGGCAACGAACCTCTCCTGCCAAGCGCTAAACCCGCACCGGTCGCCACACGATGAGTCCCCCCCCACAGAGCGCGGCAACCAACCTCTCCTGCCAAGCGCTAAACCCGCACCGGTCGCCACACGATGAGTCCCCCCACAGAGCGCGGCAACGAACCTCTCCTGCCAAGCGCTAAACCCGCACCGGTCGCCACACGATGAGTCCCCCCCCACAGAGCGCGGCAACGAACCTCTCCTACCAAGCGCTAAACCCGCACCGGTCGCCACACGATGAGTCCCCCCCCACAGAGCGCGGCAACGAACCTCTCCTGCCAAGCGCTAAACCCGCACCGGTCGCCACACGATGAGTCCCCCCCCACAGAGCGCGGCAACGAACCTCTCCTGCCAAGCGCTAAACCCGCACCGGTCGCCACACGATGAGTCCCCCCCCACAGAGCGCGGCAACCAACCTCTCCTGCCAAGCGCTAAACCCGCACCGGTCGCCACACGATGAGTCCCCCCCCACAGAGCGCGGCAACGAACCTCTCCTGCCAAGCGCTAAACCCGCACCGGTCGCCACACGATGAGTCCCCCCCCACAGAGCGCGGCAACGAACCTCTCCTGCCAAGCGCTAAACCCGCACCGGTCGCCACACGATGAGTCCCCCCCCACAGAGCGCGGCAACGAACCTCTCCTGCCAAGCGCTAAACCCGCACCGGTCGCCACACGATGAGTCCCCCCCCACAGAGCGCGGCAACCAGTCCTGTTTGACTCACCACACGTCACCCTCACTCACCATCCACCGCAACCAACTTTCCCTCCCCCTCCTCCCCACACGACACCGACACCACCCCTGTATGTGAACACCAACAGACTAACCACGTTCGGCAATGGGTCTCTTACTCCAGTGGAATACTGGTGGTATTACGAGCAAATTCAATGAGTTTAGATCAGAATTCCCAAAACAAAAACCATTAATACCCACGCTCCAAGAAACACATTTTCGAGACTCAAGACTCTTTGGAACAGTATTTCACGTTACACTTGCCATATCGGCAACGTAAACGGTCAAACTCGGAAATGGGGCGCAATCATACTCGTAGCTAACTATACCTCATCGTCGGGTAAAATTAAATTCTCCCCTGGACTGCGTGGTAGCCAGCCTCAAAATGGCCCATTGCCAAACCACTGTCATCTCAATGCACATCCCGCCGTCACCTGCAACCCCACACAACAGGAGCTAAGCGACTTGCTGCTTCAGACTCCTCCACCAATTATCATTATGGGAGACCTAAACGCAAAACACCCCTTGTGGGGAACAACCAAACAGAGACTAGCGGTCGCGAAATCCAGTAGTTCATCTCAGGGCTGTCCTCTGCATTGTACCTGCTCTGTCTTGCCTTATTCGTGTTTAACCTGCCCACACGTTGCGGCGCTACAGGCCTCGTTATGTCTTGCCTCGAGTTATGTATGGCTTCTAAGACTAGCTGCACATGATTTGTTCAGGCCTAGCGTTATTGACACTTTAACGAGGCGAATTACAGTTCAGTAAATATTGTATCGGTAAAAAGAAGACATGCGTGCAAATGAAAAACGGCAAGCACGTCGATGCAGAATAAAAAAAAAAACACTAAAATAACAACCATGACTAGAACCAGATTTCACTACACCATTTAGTATGTGGAACACTCACCACCGTACCGACATATTGGTGCAGTTGCGAAGGAGCCCATGCAAGAGAGCACGCAAGCACTAAATAAAAAGTGATTGCACGAGGTGTAAAGATGCTATGGACGAAGAGGCGGAGCAATAATATATTAGCTGTTAGAAGTTGATGGTGATATCCTGTCAGAAGGCGGCCGCCTGACAGCTCTGTCCGAGTGTGCCACACCAAAAATCGTGTGCTACCGAGTACCGCGTGTATTAGCAGATAACTCGCTTGTACATCACACACGGAGGACAAGACTATTGAGGTGGTCCGTGGCAGTGTAATATACTGCAATGGCACCGGAAACACAACACGACTAGCTGAGATTAATATTGAGCAGACGGACGTGGCTACTCATAGTTCAGGGCCAAATATCGGATCACAATGCATAACTAAATGGTTGTCTACCAGTGCATAGGATGACCTTAATTACGAAATGTTCACGTGCAATGTCACTTCGGGGAGCCAGCCAGCCCAGGAAATTGTAACTCGACATATGGGCATTGCGTATTATTCACGCTTATTTTATCTACGCAGCGCCTGCCGAACACGGGCAGAGCCAAAAATATTGGACGTCGCCGTGCCCAGCGTTCATAGCACACCTATTTCTAAGACGGCATCGCTGCGTGAACAGTGAGTCCCAGCCTACGAGCGCCGCGGGCTGCGGCGGCGGCTGAGGCAACATCACCGATCACACCATGTCACGGACAGGGGCCGAGCGCATTCATATCACGGCTGTCGGGAATGTAAGGTGGGTCCACGGTTGGCGCCGGCTCCGTAAAACCACCCTGGCTGTTGAGCTCGTGCACCCTCTCTACTTGTGAGAAGCTACCTTCAGTACGCCGATCAAGTTCACTGCGGGACTGGCATCAGTCCGACCAGTGAACGGTGACAGCACCTCTACATGTCCGCCCAGACGAGGAGCGGCATCTAGCCTAGTTCGACCCTGCAGCATGACGTCGCCATCTTGGAGTCACGCAAACAGCTACCGCTCACCGGCCGCACTGGCGCGGCCGTCAACCAAACACACTATAACTGTCGCTAGCGCGGCCAGCTGCCCCCGGTCCGGCTGGTCCGCCAGACTACCCGAGTTTCAGCAGGAGCTCTCGGCCTGCTGACCTCGGTCCGGCTGGTCCGCCAGACTGCACGAGGTTCCGCAGGAGCTCTGGGCCTGCTGACCTCGGTCCGGCTGGTCCGCCAGACTACCCGAGTTTCAGCAGGAGCTCTCGGCCTGCTGACCTCGGTCCGGCTGGTCCGCCAGACTACCCGAGTTTCAGCAGGAGCTCTCGGCCTGCTGAGCCCGGTCCAGCCGGTCCGCCAGACTTCCCAAGTTTCAGCAGGAGCTCTCGGCCTGCTGAGCCCGGTCCAGCCGGTCCGCCAGACTTCCCAAGCTTCCACAGGAGCTCTCGGCCTGCTGAGCCCGGTCCAGCCGGTCCGCCAGACTTCCCAAGCTTCCACAGGAGCTGTCGGCCTGCGGCTCGACCTCCGCCTCCAACACGACCACCGCCACCTGCGTCGGACTGGCGGCAGCCTCCACCTCAGAAGACGGGCTGGGCTGGTCGGTCGGCAGCCAGTCCAGGTGCGCGCCGTCCAGGTCGACCCGAGACCGGTGCGGCTCCTGCCAGGGGCAGAGCAGGCTCAGCGGGCCGAGGGTCGGCACGGTGAGCGGCCGACTCGACTCGGCAGCGGACGACTTGCCGTCTGGAGCCGGCAGATGGCGCAGCGCCTCGACGCCCGCCAGGTCGGTGTCGAGCTGCGCCTCGGTCGGCCCGTCCGGCTCGTCCATGTCGTCGCCCGGCGGGTAGTAGAAGGCGTTCAGCTGGTCGACCCGAGACCGGTGCGGCTCCTGCCAGGGGCAGAGCAGGCTCAGCGGGCCGAGGGTCGGCACGGTGAGCGGCCGACTCGACTCGGCAGCGGACGACTTGCCGTCTGGAGCCGACAGATGGCGCAGCGCCTCGACGCCCGCCAGGTCGGTGTCGAGCTGCGCCTCGGTCGGCCCGTCCGGCTCGTCCATGTCGTCGCCCGGCGGGTAGTAGAAGGCGTTCAGCTGGTCGACCGTCCACTGAGCCTCGGCGTCGCAGTAGAAGTGCTCCCCGGACAGCATCATGCTGTCGGTGCGCTGGCAGGTGCCGGTGCGGCAGTTTTGCAGGTACAGGTCGGGCAGGTTCTCCAGGATCTTGTTCAGCGTACGCTGCTGGTACTTGCACGTTTCGCGCAGCCGAACGCGCTGGTGAGAGCTGAACTTCCTGATCCGGTTGCGCTGGAAGATGTAGTTCTCGTGCACGCGGTTCATCTGGCCGAGCGAGTAGTCGCGCACGCGCCGCACCTGCGCCATCGGGCGAACGTTACACAACTGAGTCAAACCTCTCCTCGCCTCGCATTCTGCAAACACGAACGAGATGAAGGCAAGAAAGGTGACTATCATGCACACGTATATTGTCAGTTCCGGCGGAATCTAATTACATTGTAAGATCTTTAGTTACATATTCGAAGTTAATATGTATTCACATGAATTTGATTTCGAACGCTGAGATGCGACTAGTTTTATTAAAAAATAACATCAGAAAATTTCCGACCTCCATATGTTAGTATCCCGTTCGCCTCCATAGAGTCGGTCAAAATGAAGAGCTGAAGCAGGGTTGGAGTGCTCTGAAGTATTTTTAATCAGTCCAACACCGCAGCGAGCTAGCTTCCCAGCGGTGCAATAAAGCGAATAAGGAACCAACTCATCACCAGGTTAATACGGGCAGCAAGGAGCAAACTTCCCTCGAGGGTGATAAAGCCAGTACGATGCATGCAGCTTCCCACCTGCACAATACAATTGCCAAACGGCAATCATTGGAAACGAAAAGATATGGCATGGACTAGTCTCGATATATGTGATGTGTCAAACGAATATATGACAAGAATACGCGATGGGTCAATCTAGTCTGTCCCGTATATAGATGACCAGCCATACATTTGCAACGATAACCACGTATATAGACAACCAGTCACACATTTCCAATGATAATTACGCATATAGATAACCAGCCACACATTTTCAATGATAACCACGTATAAAGATAACCCGCCACACATTTCCAATGATAATCACGTATATAGATAACCAGCCACACATTTTCAATGACAACCACCCATATAACCAGCCACACATTTTCAATAATAACCACCTATATAGATAGCCAACCACACATCTCCAAAGATACCCGCGTACATGGATAACTAGCCACACATCACCAATGATAACCACGTATATAGATACCCAGCCACACATCACCAATGATAACCACGTATATAGATACCCAGCCACGCATTTCCAATGATAACCACGTATATAGATACCCAGCCACACATCACCAATGATAACCACGTATATAGATACCCAGCCACACATTTCCAATGATAACCACGTATATAGATAGCCAGCCACACATCACCAATGATAACCACGTATATAGATACCCAGCCACACACCACCAATGATAACCACGTATATAGATACCCAGCCACACATCACCAATGATAACCACGTATATAGATACCCAGCCACACATTTCCAATGATAACCACGTATATAGATAGCCAGCCACACATCACCAATGATAACCACGTATATAGATACCCAGCCACACACCACCAATGATAACCACGTATATAGATACCCAGCCACACATCACCAATGATAACCACGTATATAGATACCCAGCCACACATTTCCATGTCACAGGGCAGCAGTGACGCATCCGGATGTTCAGTTTTGCAGAAGAACGAGCCGGTGTCGGTGTTCTTACGAACTGTGTGTTCATGTGCAGCCTCAGCTGCACATGAACACACAGCCCCACCACCACCCCCACCCCACCGGACCTGCCCACACACCGCGGACAACACGGGAATGGCACCGTCAGACCCGTCAGTACACAGCCTCAGCTGCACATGAACACGAACTTCCAGACCGTCTACCCCCCGTCCAGGTACTGTTCCCTACCATAAATCCTGGCCCAGGTACTGCTCTCGACCACACCCCTGGTCCAGGCACTGTCCCCGACCACACACCCCTGGTGCAGACGCTGGAACAAGTGTGGCGGCATTACCTGATCCAGATACTGCTCCCGGAAGCCCTCGATCTGCTGGGCGCCATAGTCACGCATGTCGCCGAGGTAGCGCGCCTGGCCCTTGTACGAATCTCGGATACGCTCCACCTGCGGCGGCGGCAGTATCGTCAGCACCGGCAGTATCGTCAGCACCGGCAGTATCGTCAGCACACAGCACGGCCAAGGTGCTACAGTCACGTGCACGCGCATCACATCACATTATTATGTAACAAACCACACCAGACATCAATGGGCGCATCAAACATCGCATGGTGTGACCACTGGACTGTGGCGATGTCACTGGACTGTGGTGATGTCACTGGACGGTGGTGATGTCACTGGACGGTGGTGATGTCACTGGACGGTGGTGATGTCACTGGACGGTGGTGATGTCACTGGGCCGTGATGTCACTGGACGGTGGTGATGTCACTGGACGGTGGTGATGTCACTTGACTGTGGTGATGTCACTGGGCTGTGGTGATGTCACTGGGCTGTGGTGATGTCACTGGGCGGTGGTGATGCCACGTTATTTACTCACAATAGCACGCGATACGCCAGCATTAGGCGCCTATAAGGGTGCGGACAGAGCGAGGGCAAGTATCAAAAGCGCAGTGCAATCAAATCTCTGTGCTGTATCAGTCACAGAAGCATTGCCTGAATGTTTATCCAGCCGTGCGCCTTCGAACACGTATGCAGAGCAAGTGATTTCGGATGCGATACGTTCACCAAATTCATTACATCAGGACGAAATAAGTACACCATCCCTCCCTGGGGCTGGACTCGAGACCCCAGGACACAAGCCCCGAACACTCGCCATTTGACACCGGGGACGGACGGCGGGCACCAGCCGCGGCCAGAGGTGCATGGTAAGCTGCCAGCGCCCAGAAATGCTGCAGCAAAGTTCTTCCTTATTAAGGTGGCTTCTTGAAGGATGATGGGTCAAAATGTTTTGTTTTGTTTAATTAAGAAAGGACATTTTAGAATGAATGAAGAAATTCTAACGCGAAACGGTGCAACAGAAAAGCTATTACGATTTCAAAAGCGTGACGGTCGGGCCAGACCAGGCCGCTCCGATGAACTTTGTACCCAGGAGTAGACTCGCTCAGAATTCGTACCCAGGAGTAGACTCGCTTGGGCTTTTGTACCCAGTAGACTCGCTCAAAATTCGTACCCGGGAGTAGACCCGCTCAGAATTCGTACCCAGGAGTAGACTCGCTCAGAATTCGTACCCAGTAGACCCGCTCAGAATTCGTACCCATGAGCAGACACGCTCAGAATTCGTACCCAGGAGTAGACTCGCTCGGGCTTTTGTACCCAGGAGTAGACTCGCTCAGAATTCGTACCCAGAAGTAGACTCGCTCAGAATTCGTACCCAAGAATAGACACACTCGGAATTCGTACCCAAGAATAGACTCGCTCAGAATTCGTACCCAGGAGTAGACTCGCTCGGGCTTTTGCACCCAGGAGTAGACTCGCTCGGGCTTTTGTACCCAGGAGTAGACTCGCTCGGGCCTTTGTACTCAGTAGACTCGCTCTGGCTTTTGTACCCAGGTGTAGACTCGCCCAGGCTTCGGCCTCGCTCATAGTGAATGAGCATTCCAGATTAGTTTCACATCAAGGTAAAGGGGTACCAAAGGGCTCTTCCAGTAGAGATGCAAGCCAATTTCCCGAAGTCACTGTACTTGCACCCACCCGACCTGGCGCAGGCCAAGTGAGGCACGTGTACAGATTGGTGAGCTGAGACAAAACACATGAATTATTGCATCTCAGCCACCTCATGAAGTACATCACACGGAACACTATATCTTCCAAAGGATATTTACATGCACTGCTCGGCTTTCTTGTCTTTGACAGGGTGGCGCCAAGATAAAACCCGTTTAATAGTCGTGGCAGCCAGGGGTCGCGAGATACCAGTCTAGAGTCCGAAGTCACCCCGTTGTATTTGTTTCTGCTCCGCGTGCAGTGGGGGTTGGGGAGGGGTGGGTGGGCAGACGGTGGTCGACGGATTATCAGGCGCAACTGGTTGTGAATGTGTGCTTCTAACCATGAGACAGTACTGTCTAGATCCTTTAAAGCGACATAACGCCAAGACATTGTGTACGGTCCAAAGGGCGTCGCACGCATTAGAGAAATCGGTGAACGATACTCGCACGCGCAGAGGAACCCAGTTGTGTTTGACCTGTCGCAAAACCTTCACAAAGGCACCAGTCTTCCGCCACCGACAGATCAGGCACTGAACACGAGAGGACGCATGGCTAGCTTCAACTAGGAGTCAACAGAAGAATCGTCCGCAGAAAAACGGCGATTTGGTGGGATTTCCCACAGTTGCGTCCCTGCGTCCCAGACACCACGTGCCCGCCGGTAGCAGCGGCAAGCTGTGTGTGCGTATGCACTTACCACTAACACGTGACATGAATTATTGAATCTCCGGCACGAAGGAATTAACATATCATGACCTCATGGGCCATCCTGCATGCAGCACAGATATAGACAAATACATGCTGCGATAATACAATAGCTGCCCAGGGGAGGATGGTGTGATGCCCTTTTTGAAATGGCAGAAAACGTGCATGATGACGAGATAAACTTACATGAGGAAATATGCTGCAACCAATGGATCGGTAATGACCGGTGCACGCTGGTTGACAAGATTCAGTCACGTGCAGATTTCGTTATCATGCTAAACTAAAGCATAGTTTGTTTACTTCAGGGCCGTTACATTTCAAAGACCGAAACCACGTTTTCAGCGATCTTAGAAATTCGGTTCCTGCGGGAGAGGTGGTGTCTCTGCACCTGTCGGCGAATTCTCTGCACTTATTATTTCATGGCACAAGACCAAACCCAGGGCCTCCATTGGCAATGCTGTTGCCAATGGAAGCTATGGCAACGGCCATCCAGACCACTTTGCACCCGCTTGCCGCCTATCGGCGGGAGGCCCACACCACATGCCACCAGAGCTTCTGCTTCATATCAGACGTCGCAAAGCATAATACAGGAGTGGTGCATGCTTTAAAAAAAAACTATTTAATCCCAGACCTGAAACTGCGCGCTCCAGGCTCGGGCACAATTCATTACTTTTCTGGCGGGCGCGCACCTCAATATATATTGAGGTGCTTTATTTATATTGAACGATTTAACTTCACGAATTGGGTCGCGGCAGACCAGTTGGTAGGGCGTTGCACTCTTCATCGTAAGATCGTGGGTTTGAATCGCACAAGCGGCGGAATTACCGAGTCTACCCGCGACCAATCGGTGTGATAGGCTGGCCACGCTACATGGCCTAGCAGCTAAAATCGTCGAAAAGAACCCAATGTTCTTCTTCTCCTTTCAACTGCTAACTGCGCGAACATTTCTTTTCGCCACCAGGACTTTGAACTGAACTGTGATTAACACTTCTTTGGGACATGGGGCACCTTCCGTTTTCAAAAATTGATACGGACATTAAAATCATAGCCAAGGTCAACTTTTCGCCGATCGCCTGAATTCACTTTACCAAACATTTCGTTTGAAATTTGATACCAAATAACCACAACACTCTTTTGACGAACCTATAGTGAAATCACGAAAACATAGTGTCCAAGCGGTTCATTTGGCACATGATAGCTCCGAGGACCTCAGCCGCACCATGCTTCATAACTTGATTCTCGACAGAGTAGTTGTCAGTCTCCTGCACTACCGGTGGGACAGCGACGACAGCAAATGCTGTTTGGTACCACACGGCTACCAAACATAACACTTGCTTACAACATCGTCGATCAGAGCCACGCAGGTCGTTAACGATCACCCTTGCAGAACTGGACACCACGGCAAGGTCCGTGGCGCACTGAGCCGACTAGCCACGCGCCAAAACTGCCAGAATGGTGTCTCGGACGGTAGCCACTGAGACGAATGTTGATGCCCTGCAGCTAACAGTTCACGGCCAGACGCGGCACCGGTGGCGTGATAGATGACGTCACACAGGCTCTGGTAATGCATGGCGTCACAGGCTCGTGGTTATAGATGACGTCACAGGACAAGGTGACGGTGTAGACAGTGGCGCTGACGGTACCGGATATTGTATCAGAAGATATGCAGTCACATCCTCGGACCGTCGGAGCAGTCTGTTCCCCATCGCCGGTCGGTCGGTCGGCCTGTCGGTGCCATTGCGCGGTCTCGATCAACTGACAACTATGCGTGAGCCTAACGCTGGCTCAGACAAGGCGCCGGCGGGCCGACATCAGCTGACTGTGGTCAGCCGCTCTGTGGTCAGCCGCTCTGTAGTCAGCCGCTCTGTGGTCAGCCGCTCTGTGGTCAGCCGCTCTGTGGTCAGCCGCTCTGTGGTCAGCCGCTCTGTGGTCAGCCGCTCTGTGGTCAGCCGCTCTGTGGTCAGCCGCTCTGTGGTCAGCCGCTCTGTGGTCAGCCGCTCTGTGGTCAGCCGCTCTGTGGTCAGCCGCTCTGTGGTCAGCCGCTCTGTGGTCAGCCGCTCTGTGGTCAGCCGCTCTGTGGTCAGCCGCTCTGTGGTCAGCCGCTCTGTGGTCAGCCGCTCTGTGGTCAGCCGCTCTGTGGTCAGCCGCTCTGTGGTCAGCCGCTCTGTGGTCAGCCGCTCTGTGGTCAGCCGCTCTGTGGTCAGCCGCTCTGTGGTCAGCCGCTCTGTGGTCAGCCGCTCTGTGGTCAGCCGCTCTGTGGTCAGCCGCTCTGTGGTCAGCCGCTCTGTGGTCAGCCGCTCTGTGGTCAGCCGCTCTGTGGTCAGCCGCTCTGTGGTCAGCCGCTCTGTGGTCAGCCGCTCTGTGGTCAGCCGCTCTGTGGTCAGCCGCTCTGTGGTCAGCCGCTCTGTGGTCAGCCGCTCTGTGGTCAGCCGCTCTGTGGTCAGCCGCTCTGTGGTCAGCCGCTCTGTGGTCAGCCGCTCTGTGGTCAGCCGCTCTGTGGTCAGCCGCTCTGTGGTCAGCCGCTGCTCTGTGGTCAGCCGCTCTGTGGTCAGCCGCTCTGTGGTCAGCCGCTCTGTGGTCAGCCGCTCTGTGGTCAGTCGCTCTGTGGTCAGCCGCTCTGTGGTCAGCCGCTCTGTGGTCAGCCGCTCTGTGGTCAGCCGCTCTGTGGTCAGCCGCTCTGTGGTCAGCCGCTCTGTGGTCCTGTGGTACTGTGGTCAGCCGCTCTGTGGTCAGCCGCTCTGTGGTCAGCCGCTCTGTGGTCAGCCGCTCTGTGGTCAGCCGCTCTGTGGTCAGCCGCTCTGTGGTCAGCCGCTCTGTGGTCAGCCGCTCTGTGGTCAGCCGCTCTGTGGTCAGCCGCTCTGTGGTCAGCCGCTCTGTGGTCAGCCGCTCTGTGGTCAGCCGCTCTGTGGTCAGCCGCTCTGTGGTCAGCCGCTCTGTGGTCAGCCGCTCTGTGGTCAGCCGCTCTGTGGTCAGCCGCTCTGTGGTCAGCCGCTCTGTGGTCAGCCGCTCTGTGGTCAGCCGCTCTGTGGTCAGCCGCTCTGTGGTCAGCCGCTCTGTGGTCAGCCGCTCTGTGGTCAGTCGCTCTGTGGTCAGTCGCTCTGTGGTCAGCCGCTCTGTGGTCAGTCGCTCTGTGGTCCGTCGCTCTGTGGTCAGCTGCTCTGTGGTCAGTCGCTCTGTGGTCAGTCGCTCTGTGGTCAGCCGCTCTGTGGTCAGCCGCTCTGTGGTCAGCCGCTCTGTGGTCAGCCGCTCTGTGGTCAGTCGCTCTGTGGTCAGCCGCTCTGTGGTCAGCCGCTCTGTGGTCAGCCGCTCTGTGGTCAGCCGCTCTGTGGTCAGCCGCTCTGTGCCGCTCTGTGGTCAGCCGCTCTGTGGTCAGCCGCTCTGTGGTCAGCCGCTCTGTGGTCAGCCGCTCTGTGGTCAGCCGCTCTGTGGTCAGCCGCTCTGTGGTCAGCCGCTCTGTGGTCAGCCGCTCTGTGGTCAGCCGCTCTGTGGTCAGCCGCTCTGTGGTCAGCCGCTCTGTGGTCAGCCGCTCTGTGGTCAGCCGCTCTGTGGTCAGCCGCTCTGTGGTCAGCCGCTCTGTGGTCAGCCGCTCTGTGGTCAGCCGCTCTGTGGTCAGCCGCTCTGTGGTCAGCCGCTGCTGTGGTCAGCCGCTCTGTGGTCAGCCGCTCTGTGGTCAGCCGCTCTGTGGTCAGCCGCTCTGTGGTCAGCCGCTCTGTGGTCAGCCGCTCTGTGGTCAGCCGCTCTGTGGTCAGCCGCTCTGTGGTCAGCCGCTCTGTGGTACCGCTCTGTGGTCAGCCGCTCTGTGGTCAGCCGCTCTGTGGTCAGCCGCTCTGTGGTCAGCCGCTCTGTGGTCAGCCGCTCTGTGGTCAGCCGCTCTGTGGTCAGCCGCTCTGTGGTCAGCTGTGTCGCTCTGTGGTCAGCCTGCTCTGTGGTCAGCCGCTCTGTGGTCAGCCGCTCTGTGGTCAGCCGCTCTGTGGTCAGCCGCTCTGTGGTCAGCCGCTCTGTGGTCAGCCGCTCTGTGGTCAGCCGCTCTGTGGTCAGCCGCTCTGTGGTCAGCCGCTCTGTGGTCAGCCGCTCTGTGGTCAGCCGCTCTGTGGTCAGCCGCTCTGTGGTCAGCCGCTCTGTGGTCAGCCGCTCTGTGGTCAGCCGCTCTGTGGTCAGCCGCTCTGTGGTCAGCCGCTCTGTGGTCAGCCGCTCTGTGGTCAGCCGCTCTGTGGTCAGCCGCTCTGTGGTCAGCCGCTCTGTGGTCAGCCGCTCTGTGGTCAGCCGCTCTGTGGTCAGCCGCTCTGTGGTCAGCCGCTCTGTGGTCAGCCGCTCTGTGGTCAGCCGCTCTGTGGTCAGCCGCTCTGTGGTCAGGTCAGCCGCTCTGTGGTCAGCCGCTCTGTGGTCAGCCGCTCTGTGGTCAGCCGCTCTGTGGTCAGCCGCTCTGTGGTCAGCCGCTCTGTGGTCAGCCGCTCTGTGGTCAGCCGCTCTGTGGTCAGCCGCTCTGTGGTCAGCCGCTCTGTGGTCAGCCGCTCTGTGGTCAGCCGCTCTGTGGTCAGCCGCTCTGTGGTCAGCCGCTCTGTGGTCAGCCGCTCTGTGGTCAGCCGCTCTGTGGTCAGCCGCTCTGTGGTCAGCCGCTCTGTGGTCAGCCGCTCTGTGGTCAGCCGCTCTGTGGTCAGCCGCTCTGTGGTCAGCCGCTCTGTGGTCAGCCGCTCTGTGGTCAGTCGCTCTGTGGTCAGCTGCCCTGTGGTCAGCCGCTCTGTGGTCAGCCGCTCTGTGGTCAGCTGCTCTGTGGTCAGCCGCTCTGTGGTCAGCCGCTCTGTGGTCAGCCGCTCTGTGGTCAGCCGCTCTGTGGTCAGCCGCTCTGTGGTCAGCTGCTCTGTGGTCAGCCGCTCTGTGGTCAGCCGCTGTGGTCACCGGCTGACTGTGGTCAGCCGCTCTGTGTTCAGCCGCTCTGTGGTTCCGTGGTCAGCTGCTTTGTAGTAAGCCGTTCTGTAGTAAGCCGCTCTGTAGTCAGCCGCTCTGGAGTCAGCCGCTCTGTGGTCAGCCGCTCTGTGGTCAGCCGTTCTGTGGTCAGCCGCTCTGTGGTTCCGTGGTCAGCCGCTGTGGTTCCGTGGTCAGCCGCTCTGTGGTCAGTCGCTCTGTGGTCAGCCGCAGTGTAGTCAGCCACTTTGTGGTCAGCCGCTCTGTGGTCAGCTGCTCTGTGGTCAGCCGCTCTGTGGTCAGCCGCTCTGTGGTCAGCCGCTTTGTGGTCAGCCGCTCTGTGGTCAGCCGCTCTGTGGTCAGCCGCTGTGTGGTCAGCCGCTGTGTGGTCAGCCGCTGTGTGGTCAGCCGCTGTGTGGTCAGCCGCTGTGTGGTCAGCCGCTGTGTGGTCAGCCGCTGTGTGGTCAGCCGCTCTGTGGTCAGCCCCTCTGTGGTCAGCCCCTCTGTGGTCAGCACCTCTGTGGTCAGCCGCTCTGTGGTCAGCCGCTCTGTGGTCAGGTGCTCTGTGGTCATCCGCTCTGTGGTCATCCGCTCTGTGGTCAGCCGCTCTGTGGTCAGCCGCCCTGTGGTCAGCCGCTCTGTGGTCAGCCGCTCTGTGGTCAGCCGCTCTGTGGTCAGCCGCTCTGTGGTCAGCCGCTCTGTGGTCAGCCGCTCTGTGGTCAGCCGCTCTGTGGTCAGCCGCTCTGTGGTCAGCCGCTCTGTGGTCAGCCGCTCTGTGGTCAGCCGCTCTGTGGTCAGCCGCTCTGTGGTCAGCCGCTCTGTGGTCAGCCGCTCTGTGGTCAGCCGCTCTGTGGTCAGCCGCTCTGTGGTCAGCCGCTCTGTGGTCAGCCGCTCTGTGGTCACCGGCTGACTGTGGTCAGCCGCTCTGTGGTCAGCCGCTCTGTGGTCAGCCGCTCTGTGGTCAGCCGCTCTGTGGTCAGCCGCTCTGTGGTCAGCCGCTCTGTGGTCAGCCGCTCTGTGGTCAGCCGCTCTGTGGTCAGCCGCTCTGTGGTCAGCCGCTCTGTGGTCAGCCGTTCTGTGGTCAGCCGCTCTGTGGTTCCGTGGTCAGCCGCTGTGGTTCCGTGGTCAGCCGCTCTGTGGTCAGTCGCTCTGTGGTCAGCCGCAGTGTAGTCAGCCACTTTGTGGTCAGCCGCTCTGTGGTCAGCCGCTCTGTGGTCAGCCGCTGTGTGGTCAGCCGCTGTGTGGTCAGCCGCTGTGTGGTCAGCCGCTGTGTGGTCAGCCGCTGTGTGGTCAGCCGCTGTGTGGTCAGCCGCTGTGTGGTCAGCCGCTCTGTGGTCAGCCGCTCTGTGGTCAGCCGCTCTGTGGTCAGCCGCTCTGTGGTCAGCCGCTCTGTGGTCAGCCGCTCTGTGGTCAGCCGCTCTGTGGTCAGCCGCTCTGTGGTCAGCCGCTCTGTGGTCAGCCGCTCTGTGGTCAGCCGCTCTGTGGTCAGCCGCTCTGTGGTCAGCCGCTCTGTGGTCAGCCGCTCTGTGGTCAGCCGCTCTGTGGTCAGCCGCTCTGTGGTCAGCCGCTCTGTGGTCAGCCGCTCTGTGGTCAGCCGCTCTGTGGTCAGCCGCTCTGTGGTCAGCCGCTCTGTGGTCAGCCGCTCTGTGGTCAGCCGCTCTGTGGTCAGCCGCTGTGTGGTCAGCCGCTCTGTGGTCAGCCGCTGTGGTCACCGGCTGACTGTGGTGCTGTCTGTGGTCAGCCGCTCTGTGGTCAGCCGCTCTGTGGTCAGCCGCTCTGTGGTCAGCCGCTCTGTGGTCAGCCGCTCTGTGGTCAGCCGCTCTGTGGTCAGCCGCTCTGTGGTCAGCCGCTCTGTGGTCAGCCGCTCTGTGGTCAGCCGCTCTGTGGTCAGCCGCTCTGTGGTCAGTCGCTCTGTGGTCAGCCGCTGTGTGGTCAGCCGCTCTGTGGTCAGCCGCTGTGGTCAGCCGCTTGTGGTCAGTCGCTCTGTGGTCAGCCGCTCTGTAGTCAGCCGCTCTGTGGTCAGCCGCTCTGTGGTCAGCCGCTCTGTGGTCAGCCGCTCTGTGGTCAGGTGCTCTGTGGTCAGCCGCTCTGTGGTCAGGTGCTCTGTGGTCAGCCGCTTTGTGGTCAGCCGCTCTGTGGTCAGCCGCTCTGTGGTCAGCCGCTCTGTGGTCAGCCGCTCTGTGGTCAGGTGCTCTGTGGTCAGGTGCTCTGTGGTCAGCCGCTCTGTGGTCAGCCGCTCTGTGGTCAGCCGCTCTGTGGTCAGCCGCTCTGTGGTCAGCCGCTCTGTGGTCAGCCGCTCTGTGGTCAGCCGCTCTGTGGTCAGCCGCTCTGTGGTCAGCCGCTCTGTGGTCAGCCGCTCTGTGGTCAGCCGCTCTGTGGTCAGCCGCTCTGTGGTCAGCCGCTCTGTGGTCAGCCGCTCTGTGGTCAGCCGCTCTGTGGTCAGCCGCTCTGTGGTCAGCCGCTCTGTGGTCAGCCGCTGTGTGGTCAGCCGCTCTGTGGTCAGCCGCTCTGTGGTCAGCCGCTCTGTGGTCAGCCGCTCTGTGGTCAGCCGCTCTGTGGTCAGCCGCTCTGTGGTCAGCCGCTCTGTGGTCAGCCGCTCTGTGGTCAGCCGCTGTGTGGTCAGCCGCTCTGTGGTCAGCCGCTCTGTGGTCAGCCGCTCTGTGGTCACCGGCTCAGACACGGCACCTACACTTCAGTTTTGGGCTTAAATATAAGTCATATGAGGAAGGAAGGGTACGTCTGCCTACTTATATATGGCTACCGGTATAACAAATATTGTAGCAGATAATAAGCGAGCGACGTACAATAGAATATAACACGTTCCCTGATAACCATTCGAAACGTCCACTATCTGTAATGTGGACGAGAAAACTTCATCACTAAATAGTCACGTAAATAAAGAACAATTTGCATATACACAAATACTTAAGAAACAAGCCTCCTGTGCCAACGAAAAACCATTTGTACAAACATCGGTGTGTTTGCGTGGTCAGGCGAGTGCAGCGGCGTCCGTTGGTTATTGAGCGGCCGTTGGCTGTGGGCACCGCCGTCGTGCAGTGCGTACCTGCTGGTAGCAGCTGTCCTTGATGCCGGCCACCTGCTGGTTGTAGCTGTCGCGCAGACTGTCCAGCTGCTGGGCGCGCCACTGGTCCACCGTGTCGGCCAGCGACTTGACACGCTTGTCCACCGGCGGCAGCTCGTCCGTGCAGCAGATACAGCAGCCGCACCTGACGGTACCCAACAGCCTCACTAGCACCACCACGCCACCCCGCGGAGGCGAGCATTTCTGGTACAGGCAACCTGTCATACGGGACAGCGGGGTCAAATGGCACAGGACACACCACATACAGGATAGTAGGATCAATTGGTATAGGCTGCCTGCCATACAGGAGAGTAGGGTTGACTGGTACAGGTCACCTTCAATACTGGAGAGCGGGGTCAACTGATACAGGCCACCTGTCATACAGGGATAATGGAGTCAACTATGGTTGGTTATTGGTTTTACGACACGTCGACCGTTGAGTCATGTAGCGTCGCCAATCTCTCACGCCGATTGGTCGCGGGCGAAGAGTAGCGACAGGTGAGACTCGAACCCACAACCTTTCAATTGTGAGACGAGCATCTTACCCCTAGACCACTCGTCCCCTGAGTCAACTATGTAAACAGCTTCAAGTAAATGCTAAAGGGACAGCAGAATGCCACAAGCAGACGTCCCACCACTCAACGTTAAATATGCAGCATCAGTACACATCAGTAGATACTCCACAGTCACAGCGACCACGAGTTCCGGCACGGCGCAGCGGATCCGGCCGTGGTGTCGGTCGGCACCAGCCACTCACTTGTAGAAGATGTAGAGGCTGAGGCGGACGATGAGGGCGAACGTGATGGCCGTCAGGCAGCCGGTGAGCGCCATCAGCAGTGCCATCATCTTGATGTCGTGCAGACTGCTGACGCCGACGGTCAGGTACACGCTGGCCGCCCTCGTGCTGGCGTCGTTCTCGGCCAGACACACGTAGCGGCCCTGATGGCGGTCGGCGGCGGCGCTGACGCGCAGCCGGCCGTCGGCCAGCACCGAGAAGTGGTCCAGCTGCCGCTGGTCGGTGAGCGCGGCCGTGTGGCGTGCCGGGTGGTGCGACTCGGCGCCGCTCGGCCGCCAGTGGAACACGTACCGCTGCGGCGTCACCCAGGTGAGCGACGGCGCCGGACGGCCCGACCACCGGCAGCGCAGCTCCACCGACCCGTTGAGCGGCACCCACGCCTGCGTCTGGTGCGCCATCACCGACACGGGCCGACACAGCACGTGCTCCAGCCCGTCGGTCAGCGGCAGGCTGGTGTTGCCCAGCAGGCAGGTGAGCGGGCCGGGCCCGCCGGCGCGGTCGCGGTACCACTGCAGGCTGCAGTCGCACACCAGCGGATTACCCGACACGCGCAGCGAGTCGAGCGACAGCGCCGACAGACTGCGCGGCAGCTGGCGCAGCGCGTTGTCGCCGATGTCCACGTGGCGCAGCCGGTCCAGCCGGCTGAAGGCCGACGGAGCGATGCTGGCCAGCCGCTGGTTGTGCGCGATGGTGACCAGCTCCAGCCGTGCCGACCGCTGCAGCAGGTTCCGACCGACGTGCATCAGACGCGAGCACGCCGACAGCTGCAGCTGCTGCAGCTGGTCGGGCAGCTGCAGGTAGGACCGGTTGGCCACCGTGAACGAGTTGTTGTCCAGGATGAGCAGGGAGGCGCGCAGGCCCGTGTCGACCAGCCGGTCGATGTAGTTGTGCGACAGGTCGATCCGCGTCAGATTGGTCGACGCGTTGAACACGCCCGCCTCCAGGTGGCTCAGCTCGTTGTCGCTCAGGTTGAGCCAGCGCAGCGCGCGCCACCAGCGCGTGTCGGCCACCAGCAGGCGCGAGATGCCGTTGCCGCTCAGGTCGAGCGTCTCCAGGGCGGGCGTGTCTCGGAACCAGGCGGCGGCGGCGCGCCTGAGGCCGCAGCGGCTGAGGTTCAGCTGGCGCAGCCGGTCGGCTCCGGCGAACGCGCGCACGTGCACGCCGACGGCCAGCGGGTTGTCGGACACGTTGAGCTGCTGCAGGTGGGTGTTGTAGGTGAACTGGCGCTGGTACAGCCGCGACAGCCGGTTGCGCGACACGTCGAGCGTGAGCAGGCGCGGTAGCAGCGCCAGCGTGTGCGGCGGCAGGTGCGTCAGGTCGGTGTCGGTGATGGCCAGTCGGCGCAGCTGGTGCAGCCCGTCCAGACTGTGCCGGCTCAGCCGCAGCCGTGAGCCGCCCCTCACCTCCAGCCACCGGACGCTGTTGAGGCTGGCGAAGAACGCGTCGGGCACGGCTCCGGTGACGTTACGCATCACCAGGTGTGTGACGAGCCGTGAGCCCAGCTCCACCGGACGCCCCACGGGCCAGTCTTGACACACCACCGTGCCCGCGCCCGCACCCGACGCGCACCTGCACTCCTCCGGACATTCCAGGGCACGTGACGGCGTGACCGAGAGCAGCAGCAGCAGCAGCAGCAGCATCAGCGCCACGGCCGGAGACCAGAGGCAGCGCCTACGGCACAGCAGCATGACAGCGGTGACCAGACGAACGCGAAGTGTACTGAAATAGTGGTGCAGTATACGGAAATAGAGGTGCGGTGTGCGGAGATAGTGGTGCAGTGTGCGGAGATAGTGGTGCAGTGTGCGGAGATAGTGGTGCAGTGTGCGGAGATAGTGGTGCGGTGTGTGGAGATAGTGGTGCGGTGTGCGGAGATAGTGGTGCAGTGTGCGGAGATAGTGGTGCAGTGTGCGGAGATAGTGGTGCAGTGTGCGGAGATAGTGGTGCAGTGTGCGGAGATAGTGGTGCAGTGTGCGGAGATAGTGGTGCAGCATACACCACTATAGTAGTGGTGTATACTGGTAGTGGTAGTGGTACATAGTATGGAGACAATGGTGCAGCATGCAGAGATATTGGTGCAGCGTATGGAGATATTGGCGCAGTATATGAAGATAGGCGTGCAGTGTACGGCGACAGTGGCAGTGTACTGGGACAGTGGTGTTGTGTATGGATATAGTAGTGCAGTACATGGAGATAGTGGTGCAGTGTACAGAAATGGTGGTACTGTGTACAGAGATAGTGGTGCAGTGTACATATATATAGTGGTGCAGTGTGCAGAGATAGTGGTGCAATGTACAGAGATAGTGGTGCAGTGTATGGAGACAGTGGTGCAGTGTACAGAGATAGTGGTGCTGTGTACAGAGACAGTGGTGCAGTGTATGGAGATAGTGGTGCAGTGTACAGAGATAGCGGTGCAGTGTACGGAGGTAGCGGTGCAGTGTACAGAGATAGCAGTGCAGTGTACAGGGGTAGTGGTGCAGTGTATAGAGATAGTGGCGCAGTGTACAGAGATAGTGGCACAGTGTATAGAGATAGTGGTGCAGTGCATTGGGATAGTGGTGCAGTGCATTAGGACAGTGGTGCAGTGTACTGGGACAATGGTGCAGTGTACTGGGACAGTGGTGCAGTGTACAGAGATAGCAGTGCAGTGTACAGGGGTAGCGGTGCAGTGTACAGGGGTAGCGGTGCAGTGTACAGGGGTAGCGGTGCAGTGTACAGGGGTAGCGGTGCAGTGTACAGGGGTAGCGGTGCAGTGTACAGAGATCGCAGTGCAGTGTACAGGGGTAGTGGTGCAGTGTACAGAGATAATAGCGCAGTGTACAGAGATAGTGGCGCAGTGTACAGCGATAGTGGCGCAGTGTATAGCGATAGTGGCACAGTGTACAGAGATAGTGGCACAGTGTACAGCGATAGTGGCGCAGTGTATAGCGATAGTGGCACAGTGTATAGCGATAGTGGCACAGTGTACAGAGATAGTGGCGCAGTGTATAGCGATAGTGGCACAGTGTACAGAGATAGTGGCGCAGTGTATAGCGATAGTGGCACAGTGTACAGAGATAGTGGCGCAGTGTATAGCGATAGTGGCACAGTGTACTGGGACAGTGGTGCAGGCCCCGATGTCATGTATGCTAGGACTTCAGTCAATGTGCTCAAGTTTAAACAGTTCCTCTTTGTTATCATTGTCTGGGAGTCTTTAACTGTTCCAAGGTACATGCAGATTTATAGTAATATAAAGCATAGTAAGATGTATAAATATAGTGTCAATTTGCAAGAAGGGTAATAGAAACTCTTGGAAATTATATGGCGGTTGGTTTAACCTCACTAATTTGCAGTGTTCGAAACATGTGTCAAGGAGAATGTCCAGATAAATATTGGTACAATTCCCTGAAACTGATTATTTTGTAGATTGGGGGAGTGTGATCTCCGAAAAAGCCAACTATGTTTTTCTAAAAAAACGTAAATATATATGGATATTGTCCATTGATGAGCTACTTTCCATGACTATTCTTAATTATTTTATGACGGCGATGATGCCAGTGGTGTATCTGTTGCCTTGACCAGTCAGCAGTGCTGTTGCCAGAAGCCATAGGTGCTTTTAAATATGCCATTCTCACTCATAGTCTGTAGGAAAAAGGCAAGTGGCACTTAATGATGTTGAAAGGAAAGGTGATGCAAAAAACAATTGGCATTAGATGCGAGTCTCCACTCAAATTTCAGAATTTCAGGACATTGTCTTGATAGGCAAAACCTTCTAAGAATCACTCAGCATGGATTTCGATCTGAGAGACCTTGCTTAGCAACTTTCTGGAATTCATGGAGCATTTAGCTGGAAAAGTTGACAATGGAAGCAGGATAGATGTAATGTGTTTAAACTTTAGCAAAGCTTTCCATCAAGTTCCACACACATTCCTAATTCACCAGCTGAAGTAGCACGGCATGGATGGAAAAGTTTCAGGCCGGATTGAAGCATGGCTCAGGGGAAGGAAGCAAAGGGTAGTATTAAATGGATGCAAATCTGAATAGAAGGATGTTCTAAGTGATATGCCACAGGACTCTGCTCTAGATTCACTACTTATTATAGTCTTTGTGAACATTGAGATAGGACTGATAAATAGGGTTCTTCAATTTGTTGATCGCATTAAACTGGTAGGAATGGCTAAGAATAGAGACGCATCTATAATATTCAACTAGAAGAACCTTGGGCTCTTTTACGACGCATCCAACTGCTAGGTTATATAGCGTCGCCAACCTCTCACGCCGATTGGTCGCGGGTGGACTCGGCAATCCCGCCGGTTGCGGGAGTTGAACCCACGACCTTGCGAACAATAGGCCAACACCCTACCAACTCAGCTACCGCGGCCCTATATATAATATTCAACTAGATTTAGAGGATCACACAAATGGGCAGATAAATGGTAGACATCCTTCAACTATGGCAAGTGTTAGGCTATGCACATGGGTCTGGATGTTGGAAATTTAGACATACAATGGGAGGTGCATACAAACTGGATATCACTGAAGAGGAGAAAAAAATGTAGGTGTAGCAATGCATTTTAAATCATACAAATGTAAGTGGGCTAGAAACATAACCACTGGAATGCTCTACTAGGAACTAGAACGATCATTTACATGATTGCTCAAAGCAAGAGCAAGGAAGTTATGTAAAATTTAACTTTGCTTATGCGCAACTCCACTTGAAATCATGCATGCAGGCATCGAGCCCTTCTTAGAAATGGATATCGATATGCTAGAAAGAGGGCAATGCAAAGCTCTTGTTTATCAGTTTTCCAAACAATTTAGAAAGCGGGGCATACTTTTGACATCAGATATGCACTCGGGCTCCGCAGACTAATGGATGATTGAGATGCTTAAGATGTCTGAAGGGTAGGATAATGTCAATCTGAATAATGTTCTTCAATTCAGACAAAAATGGCACAGGGGTCATTAATTCCAGTGAGGCAAGACAAGGTGCAGAACAGTTAACTTTCAAAAGGCCGGGACGTCGCTCTCCACAGGTCCCATCAGCTTCTCTCTTTTTTTTTTGGGGGGGGGGGGGGTCAACCGAATGAGTAGACGCAGAGACACGAAACATTCAGTGCCTTCTCATACTTTGCATATTTCACACAAATTTCAGGTAAAGGTCATCATCAAATGTCATTGTACCTGGTATGTGTCAAAGAGAACGGTGCTCCAAATCTTCAAAGTACAGTCATTAGGAGTAGTTGCAACTACTCATTAGGAGTAGTTGCATGGGCGCTAGATAACCACTAGCAGTTCAGGCGTCCTTAAGTCCAAATAAACAAACAAACAAACAAACAATAGGTTCAGCACTCTTTGTTAACGTTTCTGCGGTCGGCAGGTTGAATTTCTGGAGGGAGGACTGAACAGCAAAACAGCAAACAACAAAACATTTCACAGCAAACGCAAACGGCAAACGGCAGCAAACGGCAGGGTCAGCACTCAGTTGTTGACGTTGCTGCGGTCGCTCTCCGGGTTGAACTTCCGTAGCGAGGACTTGAACAGCCTGTACTCCATGGCCGCGGACTCGGCCTTCTTGCCCAGGAAGGCCATCAGGGAGTCTCCAACTCCTTGGAGGTCTTGTCCCGGCCTCCTGTTGTTTGGCAGGGTGACTTGGATGCGGGAAGAGCGGATCCACCCTGGGTAGCGTTGTTGAGCTCTCTCTGGCGAACTGTAGCTCTTTTTTCAGCCTCTGCTGCTTCGCCTTCTCTTCCAGTTCCGGTCTGGCGAGGTACGTCTGGACCTGCTCGGCGTCTGTGAAGGGCCCACCATCCGCCTTTAGCAGGTCCAGCAGGTCCAGTCTTTCCTCTCCTTCGTCTGGCGCGGTTAACTGTCGCTCCCCGCACCCTGAGCGAACTTCTCTCTTGTCTTTTCCGACCACTCCAGCTCCACCTCCTGTTTTTTCGCCACCTGCAGCTTGTTTGATCGGAACTCAGACTCTTTCCCCCTCCCGCAGTTCCTTCGCCCGGGCTAGGACCATGGACCGGCTGACTGCCGGCAGAGTCTGCAGCTTCTTCAGCCGGTAGTCCACCGTTCCGCACTGCCTCTCCATCGCTAGATTGTTCACCGGGGTGTCGTCAATGTTCGCTGCCTGCTCGAACACGGGGAATCAGCAGGAATTCCTCTGCCAGGCCGTAGTCCCTCCTTTGCCGGGCCAGCACGGTCTGCAGCTCCGGCAGGCAGATGTTGAGGAGGTCGACGGCGTCATCCATATTCTCAGCGGCCGCCCTCCCTGATGGCACCGACCACAGACTCACCATAGCTGGCCACCACTCCGCCAAACATCTCCTCACTGACAGACTCGAACTGGGGGTTCTCCAGGGCGAAGAACCTGTCGTCTGCCACCTTGCCCAGGTCGGAGTGGAGCTGGGTGTAGAACGTCTTGAGACTCGAGTGGGTCGACTGGCTGTCGATTGTCATGCAGTAAAAGGCTCGATGACATGGACGCCCACCGCGGCGAACACAGCAAACACCACCCTGAGGTAGGGAAGCTCCAGGCAGTTCTCTCACCAGGCAGGCGAGTCGGTTGCTGATGTGTGGGTTCTGGGAGAGGAACATCTCGATGTGCGGCAGGTTGAAGAGGAGTACGCCGGCCGCCCGGGACAAGCAGCCGAAACGCTGATCCTTGTAGCTGAAGAGGACCAGTTCCACCTGCTTCTGCTCCAGGAAGTTCCTGTAGAGCTGATTGCAGTTCCAGGCCTTGTGGGAGTACTCCGGCGCAATCAGCTTCCAGCACCATGTCGAGTGCTCTGGCCGGCCAGGCACTCGACATATGTGCCTGGACTTGTTTCAAAACCCTCAGAGAGCAAACCGCCCCCCCTCTCCGGTAGCAAAAGCGTGAATTGGCGACCCATTTCGCCGGTGTTTTGGGCCGTGGCTCCATCCCTGAGCAAAATCCTGGCTACGTGCCGGGTATCCGTGCAGTGTTAGCCGCCGCGCTGCCGATAGAGGCGATTTTCAGCCGCCGGGCGGTGGGCCGGCCGCCCTTATGGCGCCGTGCCTGCGCCCCGCGCCGAGCGGCGCCGGACACGAAAAAGTAATTTGGCCCTAGTAGGTATTTTTTTTTGGAAGATCGAAACAGAATATATATTGGAAAAAATGCTTAAAATTGTCTGAAATATATATCCCCCTGATGGACACATGCGAATTCCAAAATTGCCAAATTATCCCCTACCTTAAGTCCAAATAAACAAACAAACAAACAAACAACAGGTGTAGTTGCAGCATATCAACACCAAACTCGGGGCATGCTGTTCTCTCATCAAGGTGAACAACCTGATATCCCGATATCTGAATTGAGGTCAAGGTTACTGACCTGAGGTGAGGTCAATTCCCGAGTTTGTTTTTTTACAGCTTTGAGTGGGGGAAGTGGGGGTAATTTTTACGCCGAAAATTATAAATAGCATGTAACACATTCCGGATTTTAAAAAAAATGTGCAAAGGTCACTAACATAAGGTAAGTATCATATATATTACGCACAATGTCATCTTATACGGAATGTTGCTGTTCATCATGAAGTTGCATCTACTGCAGAGTTAGCTGACTGCAGCTGAGACGCGCGGTCAGGTTTCAGTAGCTCTGTATTGCGATAAAAGGTTTCGTTTTATCAATCCATAGGGTTTTTATTTCTGTCATAATATAGATGCGTGCATTGGCCTGCTTTTGACATTATTGTGTATCTGTTGATATTGAACGAAGGCTTATTTGATCATCAGAACAGACAGTTTGATCTATTGTCGCATTCTTATCGCCCAGCTGTCAAAAAGATGGGGGTATCAAGGCCTATCGAGTCAGGTTGACAACATCAGCTGCTGGGGTGTCGTTTAGCTACATATATGACGCGTGTGACGATTATGATCGATATCAGTCTTTTTATCTATGCGCGCACCAATTGAACCAATTACAGTGCAGCATTTTTGTGACAACAGCCAAATAGTTCGTGCTAA